>OZ016503.1:41758607-41791107 GCA_963966595.1 Physocephala rufipes | reverse complement strand
CTATTATACAATAAATTCAAATCCAGCTATAAGCTTCTAGCTGCGAAGAAGAGAGTGTGGGAGGAAATTGGAGGCTCACTAGGAACCTCGGGTAAGTCTAATTTAATTTTGAATATAGTTAACTAAGCCATAAACTGTGGTTCATTGAATATAGGTGAAAATTGTAACCATGTCTCACTGAAGTCTTTTCTGAAGTAACCATGTCTCACTCGGTCTCTGTTTATAGGACGAACACGCCAACGCCTAATTTGCCTCGAATTCTTCCATTCATAGTAGAGTCTAATTATATTTAAGATCTCTAAATCACTTTGGTAATCCATTTACTTTTTTGGAATTTGCAAATGATTGTAAGAATTGTTAACAACACCAATAAGCACAGCTGTCAAAAAGTGTGAAATTTCTATGAATGCCATTAAATTTGAATGAATTATGAATTTCCCATTAAAATCCGAAGAAACTACATAATTATTAATAATAATTAATAATAATACTTTATTTTCTACAATTACTTATATTATTTAGTAATATTTGAGTTAAAGAAATCCAAAGAATTTTTAAAATATAAAATTCATCAAAAAAATGCCCGCAAAATTCCCACTTTCGAACATGGTTCGACGAGATCGGCAACATCATAATCAATTGAACCCCCTGCAACCCGAACAATTTCGAAAAAGTAAACAATTACGAAAACGTACGACTAATCAAGCCTTTAAAGTATGTGATGCACTTAAAAAATGTTGTGTACAAGAACTGTAAACAATAAGTTGAAAAGCGTAGGAGTAAGGTCGGTAACAGCAAGACGAATAGAAACCCTTTCTAAATAGAAAAATGATCTCTCGCGTCATTATGGATCCTTTCTCGTTCTTCACATCTTAATACCTAATGACAAATAAATATTTTTTTAAAATCATTATTATATTCACAATTCGATATTAAAAAATTAGATGAATGGTAATAGTTGTGTAAAAATAGTAAAGTCAATTTGTTTCATTCGTCTCTATTAACTTACAATCCCAAAGTAGGATATTGATGTGTGTAAAAGCACAACTCGTTTATCTTTGCATACTGTTCGCGTTAAAAATATGTACGTTAAAAAATGTTAAGATCTGTAATGTTAAAACTAGATAATTCCTGCTCAGAAAAGCTTGCTGAGTTGATTTATGAGTTATGTCTGTTCGTAAGTTTGTCTGCCTCTTTGCTTGTCTGTGGAAATCACGATTGCAGTCGAGCGGGATGAGATATCGGCATGAAATTTTCCACGAATATATACTATATGATGACAGTTGAGAAGTGGCACGCCTACCTTTTATACAAAATCCCATTTTGAAGGTGGATTTCTCAGTTTCTGTATAAGTTTTCAAGCTGACATTTTATGACTGAGGTGTTGGTATTAAATGTTATCACTCCAGGAAAAGAGATATGGCCATGAAATTTTGAAATTCACAAATACTCTCTGTTATTTTAAGCAGGTTGGTATTGAAAGTGGCGAAATGGAATGAGAACCACGCCTACTTTTTATAACTTATTTGAATGTATGCATATACGAAGCTCTGTTTCTACGTTTGTAGAGCGAATTTGAAGACAAAATTTTATCCTGGAACTGAACCACGAATACTGAATTATTTTGCAAAGATAAGTGCCATAACGTATGAGACTGTGCACATTTATCAATACGATATTGTTCTAAGTATTGATTAGGCTTATTTTATTTTCTTATTTTATTAAATTTTACGCACTATTTTAATAAATTCAAACTGTAGGTATATTATATTATTAATGTATAATTTTATGTTAATACATAATGTATCTATAATTAAGCTAAAATATATAAACAAATATTACTGCAAAAATATGCTACTAATTACTGAGTCTATTCGGATTTCGAATATAGCCTGCGGGTGTAGGGTATTTAAGCTTCGGGCAGGTCGATGAAAGCACTCTTACACTCTTACTTCTTTTGCATTTTTCGCTGGTGTTATGCATCGTATTTGTAGTGACTAATGATTGTTGTTATCATTTTCTTTTAGTTTCACAGTCATGCTGGGTCACTTTTACAATTTTACACAATTTTTTGGTGTTGTTAGTGTTGCTGCCTGAGATGCTGTGCCGGCAGAATTTCTTCTATAATTTTTAATGCTTTTAATTCTCTGGCTCCATTTTCCCCATTTTATTCATTGAATTTGATATGCGAAGAATTTGCCTATTGTTTCTTCTATTATTTCTTCGTGTGCGTGGTATCTGTGAATATGTGTTCTTCTTTCTCTTCTTGTTTATTGAAAAATGAAAGTTTTTCTAAATTTTTGAACACTACAATATGTTATGATTGTTATAAAGGTAAATATTTGCGAATTCGTTTGTATACAAATGTTTTTTCATTTTTCTCAATCATAACATCGTTATGCGAAGGCATTTCAAGAAAAGATTGCAAGATATATTAAGAATTTGAATTTTTTATAAAAAATTATGATCCTATATTTTTCGAGCGCGCTATTGTTCAACATGTTGATAAAAAAATATGTATTATCTCCCATTTCTCTAAATCTTTCGCGCTTTTCAATTGCTCGGTTTTGAGTCCACAAAATTAAATTAGCAGCAGATTCTGTTTTTCCACATATTTCACATAGGAGAAATTCGAAAGTCTGAAAAAGTTCAACCTGAAGTAAATTTTATAGTAAAATTTTGTCTTGGAAGAATAAAAAATATCAATTTAGAGAAAGTGATGACACTTAATTGAAGTTCGTAATACTAATTTCGAATTGCTACTTTCTTCCCAACCCACCCATCCGTTCTTTTCCAAATGTGTTAGAAAATCCTAAGCTCAGAATCTGCTTTAAAAATTTTTATTTAATTGCTTCAATTTCCAAATAATGGTCTGAGACCCAAATGGTTTGCTTTTAGTTTGTTGTGAAAGACAAAAAGTGACGGTATTTTCTTAAAGTCTTCTTCCTCGACTTTCATCTGGCAACAGTTTGACCATTCTTTGATTATAGTGGAATCGTTTCTTTGTGGGAAAAAAGTAATAATTCTTCAGACGTTGCTGCTACTTTCCCCCACTGAAGTGTTCAGTCATTAGTAAAATTAAGAGTATTATTATTGTTGTAGTTGTTGTTGTTGTTTCAACTTGGCTTGTATTCGCGTTTATGTAATTGGATATATACTTTTGGATTAAAAGGAATTAATGTCTAACATTTCTTCTCGTATATTCTTTTTAATAACGCGAAGAAAGAAACATACAATCAATCATTTAATGAATAATTTTGAATGTTTCGTTATGAATAATTTATTATGAACAAGTAAGAACGCTAACTTTGGTCTGGCCGAAGCTTATATATCCTACACCCGTAATATAAAATTCATAGTCTGATATCAGTTATCATCTTCAGCACAACCTTTGTCAAAAAATCAAGATATGAAGAAGGGGGCATAAGCCACCCATTTATGTGGGTGATGATATCTAACACTAACTTCTCAGTTATAAAATTCCAGCCTGAAAACCTATATAGAAATTGAGATATCCGCATTCAAATGGAGATTTTGTATAAAAGGTAGGCGCTTATCCTATTTACACTATTTTGAATTCGAAATAGACCATAACGACAATGAATATCCGTGTCAAATTTCATGTTGGGCATCCCTTCGTTCTACTGCAATCGCGATTACCACACACAGACAGACAGACGAACAGACCGACGGACGGACATGACAAAGGAAGTCATTCTGAGCAGAATAATAAGAGTGTACGTGAACTGTTCTATGCCTAAAACGCCTGCTTTAATACGTTACAAACGGAATAAGTAAGTGAATATACACTATCCCTTCGGGTGTACGGTATAAAAATGGGGATATAATTACTCAAATTTCCAATTTTTTTCAATTTCAAATTTGAAATTATTCAATTCTATTGAAAAATTTAATAAACATCAAGATAAAGAAAACCGCCATCGAACTAGCGCAATTTGATGCGAGTGCGAAGTTATTTATTCAAATTAAAATTCAGACGGAAGTGAAGTTTCTCTGATTTGTGGTAATGGATGTGTCTGATACAAACGGTGGTCGGGTCCCTCTTAATTGTTTCGAATTAAGGCAAAAGTGAAATTATTTTATGTTAATATAACAAAGAAAGAAAATCACCTGAAGCTCATTTACTGAATTTGAACGTGTCTGAGGTTTGAAAAATTACCTCTAAAAATACGGCTACCCATACAATCTTGTAAAATAACTTCATATGGTCGAGATTTAATTGCATACAAAAAAACAAGAAACAACTAAAAAATATCAAAATGAAACACATAATCAAGAATAAAGACTTTTCAAAATATTGAAATGAAAAGTTTAACTATGTTGTTGTGACTATACTGGTCGCAAAGCGGAGAGAGTGAAGGCAGGTCTTATTTTTCTGGATGATGGATGTTTTCTGGATGAATATGTTGTTGCGATGATAGGAAAAATGTTACACGGTTTTCAACATACATTTTTCACAGTCGATATTTGAAGTCTTATGTTAAAGAACCGAAATCAGTTTTAGCGTCGTTCGATTCTCGCAAATGGTGAGAACTAGTCCTTAGACGTTCCCATGTCTGGTAGTTTTAACTCAAGAAATTTTTATTACTTTCGCTATTCGATTTCTTTATTACTTCGAGCGCATCGGCTTTATTTTTTCCAGTATTTTGCCCTTTTTTCAAGTTCAAATATAATATCCCATTATTACAAAAATTTTCACCCATCACATTTCATTTTTTCTTTTAAGTTTCTTGAAACTTTATTACGTTACTTTTCAAATATTTTCCTCGCTTCGCCTTCAAATTGAATTTAATCTCGTATCATTTTCACGTCGTAATCTATTGTAAGAGCATTTCTGAAGGCTGATATTACGGATGCCATAGTCACCCCGTCACACCTGCAGCTTGTTCGTTGCATTGTATTGCATGGAATTGAAGTCGGTGCATGATTTCTGTGAATTTCTTTCACTTTAAATAATATATTTTCTTTCATTTACAAACTTTCAATTTCATCGGTTTGTGCTTCGTTTTTGAACATAGGTTGACATATTTAATATTTATTTAATTTAAGAATATTTGTTATAGTTTGAGCCTTCTTTCATTCAAAGATTTTATTTCATTCAAAGCCTTCTTTCATTCATTGTTAAAGTTAAAACGAGAAATATAACGGATGTTAGAAAACATCAAAGATTTTCCATTAAGGTATTTTCTTTGGTTAATTTAATTTTTCTTCGTTAATTTCTTAGTTATAAGAAATATAACTAAGAAATTTTTTCTTCGGTTCTATTACACCGGAAATGTGAATGCAAAGAGAAAAGATCGAGATTGGTTCTCGATTATACAAAATTTGTCACATTAGATGCAATGACGGTTTTTTGTTTTGACCGGGTGGTTTGATAATTACTCTACCACAGAAAATGAATAGGGATAATGAGTTAAGGATAATTTCTTGAGGATAACAAAATCCTCAGCAGTTCCATCTTAATATGATAAGATTTTTGCAGCTCGTTGTCATACGTTCGCGAACCGGATACTTTAAAAGTCACGTGCTCATTGAGTAAACATTAAACCTAGAAGAAGTACGAGGGCGGTCCGATAAGTACTTAGCCTCGCCACCCTATGCTTGTCACAAACTCAAGAGAATTTTACTATCGTGTAGCATATGCTTGAAGGGCAACTACTTTCAAACTTTAGCCGAGCTTTGTTTTGACCTCGTGTGTGGATGTGTCCGTGTATTTTAAGAAAATGAAAATAAGCAATATTGGAGGGTGATCTGAATCTTAGTTTTGGTAGGGAAGTCGTGCAGCGAAATCAGAGAACACTCGGATGCTGTGTACACGATGACTTCCCCTTCGACGGCGACTATCAAAAATTGGCTAAACGGCTAAACGGGTGTGAGCCACACCCAGGTGCCTTGAAAGCGTCTACCATGGAGTATAACATGAAAAAACCACGATCTTGTATTGGGAGACCACCGATTGAAGGTGGACGAGATAGTTGCGATAACAGCCACATGAAATGACCGCGTCATAGCGCGTCATGGGTCATAGCCTGCATGAAATATTGGGATTGAGAAAGCTGTCGGCGCGATGAGAGCCGCGTTTGCTTTCTCCGGACAATAATCATAACCGTGAGACCACTTCTGAACAGTGTTCCTGACTGTCGATGAAACATGAATCCACTGAGCCACATCAGAGACCAAGGAACAGTCGAAACAGTGGACTTCACTCTGCGTATACGCCCCGAAGAGAACAAAGACTGCCCCATATGCCGGAAAGGTAATTGCCACCGTTTATTGGGCATCAAAAAGTGTGATCTACATCAACTACCAGAACAAGACCAAAACGACCACATGGCTCTACTATGCTGATTGTTTGGACCGATTCGACGTGGAACTCTCCAATTTGGCGAAGAAAGAAATGATTTTCCACCATGACAACGCACCTGATCACACCTCCGCCGTCGTCACTATTAAATTGATCAGATAATGTTATAAACTGCTGCCCCATCCACAGTATTCTCCAGGGTTGGCCCCGTGCGACTTATTTTTATTTCCAAACTTGAATAAGTCACTCGCCTGGCAGAAATTTGAAGTTGAAGCGAATGAGAAGGTAATTCCGCTACGAAGGCAGACATTGCAGACCTATAGAAAACATATTTTTCATATGGGTTAAAGAAGTTGGAAGACCGCTTGGTGAAGTGTATCGAGCTGGAATTTCCAAAATTTTCGTTTTTTTTGTAGGCAAGTACTTGTCGGACCGCCCTCTTAGCTGTTATAAATCAAACGTTTATAGTGCATCTACACCGACCCAAAATCACGCTTTTCGGCTTCAAGTCATAAATGCGAATGCGAATGCGAACAAAAGCAACAACAAACCCGTTCAAATTTTTAAATCACGAAGAATGCGAATCAATCCTGGCAAAAGCGTAAAAAATGCGAACAACACAAACTGCTTTTTCTATTAAACGCAGATTTTCCCAAATTTACGCCTAAAATCATGCCTCAAAGTGTCAAAAATTTTCAAACAAAAAATCAGGCAATTAAATTATTCCCATAAATTCACAAAGTCTCCCGGCCCTAACGATAGATCTGGACATGGAGAACTTCATATATGCGTTGCCTCTAAATTTTTCATTCTCATGTTTATCTCTACCCAACTGCAAACTTCTTGTACTCAGTAAAACAGTTGTGCATTTGTCAAATAGAATGCGAATATGGCGGTATAAACGGTTTTCAAATGCGTGATTACAGATTCGCATTTGAGTCGGTCTAAACGCATTACTAGAGAAGATAATTTGAGAATTGAAATGGAGACCCTATAGAAAGACTTTCACTGCAATCGATATATTTGCTGTAACGTAATGTATTGGTTTAATAAAATTCAATTACAGCATATTCAATTACAGCACTTTTACATATCGAATAACCAAAGATATTCATTAAAGTTCTAAATGGCAAACTCATATAAAAATGTATGACAAACTGATAGCAGTGAATATGAATTATTTTTATATATGTGATAGCTTCGTCACTAATACTTTCGCAAGTCTACAGAATCGAATCTAATGGCATTTGCCACAATTCTGCATAACCTAATGGCATGTCTTATAATATTTACTCATTTAATAAAAACTAGTGTCAGGAAAGGATTCGTTCGTTGATTAGGAATGAGGCGCTTATAATCGTTGTTATTCGTTTCTGGTCATTAATTGAGTAAGGCTAGCAAATATTGGTTGTCGTCTAATATTTCCCTACATTATTGATATTCTTCAAATAATATTTGCATAAAGTTAGGCTGAAAATTATTAACATCGAACATAGCCGCGTTTTTTACAATCGTGTGTTGGGTAACTTATTGATAAAACAATAACAAAGTTTTAACAGAAACGACAGCAGTAACGAAATCTGGTGCACAAAATTTATGTATATTTTCAAAAAATTAATCAAGATCACCACAAGGTTCAACCAAATTCACCAAAACTTTGACGCTTAAAACCCAAAGCACCTTCTACTCAAAACCCATGTTTTTGATTTCCTAATGGTTCAATTAGTCTAGACGTAACGTAAAGTAACGTAACGTTCGTACGTTGACGTTGACAACTTTTAACTACAAAACATTTATTGAGAACAGAGTAACAGTGTTGTGAATTTGTTTGTTGTAATACATGGTAGAGAAATCATGTACTACCTCGCTCTATTCCATATGTTTTATATTGGAAGCATAAAGAGCAGAAATAGCTGTCTGAAATACGGACGTAACTTGACGTAGAGAAACCAAATTTCAATAGGTTCGTACGTCCGTCAACGTCTGGACTAATCGTTTGCATTGATCACGGTAAGGTAGGTTGAAGCGGCCGTCACGTTATTTTACGTTACGTCTAGACTAATTGCACCATAAGTGTTTCCTAGGTGTCCTATCTCTGCATCAGAGTTACAATTTTTGACAAGTCGACACCGGATCGTTTTTTCCATGGTTAGTCTTAGTTAAATAAAAAATAGTTGATAAAAACGCAACCATTACTTCATCGTTCTGCCAATTTCTACATAATTTCTGCAGTTAAGTTAATTTTATTGAGTCTTGAAACAAAATTATCCTAAGTTATTTACAAATATTTCATTTAAAATTTTAACCAGAAAGAACTTCAAACTATAATGTATTATTTTTATGACCATTTTTGACGAAAACCAACATATTCCCTTATTCAGACTTTATGTTAAAAACAAATAAAAGTAAAATCGCGATTGCTCCCATCGCAATCATTATCGATGTGAGGATACTAAAAATTAGAGACATATAGCTAAATTAAGATGGAAAACTAGGATTAAGATGGAAAACAAAGGGTAAAATATGCTTCAAAACTAAAACGAATTAGTTGAAATTATATAAATTATGAATAAACACGAAAATAATAAGTCCCTATGCAGGAATGGTGGAGATGTTTCTTCTAGAATACCGAATGGTGAAAGTAAGAGGTATTAGACCAGCCGAAGTCAACTTTGCCCGTGGCCAAGCCTACGATCAATAGATTGGTCAACTTTTTTAGCCAGTAATCTTTTAAATTATTTAAACAGTAAAAGAAAAGTGGAATCACATAATTTTGATAAATAATTTGATTTGAAAACCTTTTGCAGGAAGGTTTAAAGTGTTCGTTCAATATATTTGAAGGTATAGGAAATGAAACCGGAAAATCATGCACAGATACTGGCCGCAAACAGACTATATAAATCAAGAGCTTATCCGGAGAGTTGTGATCACAAAGTGGTCTCCCCAAGCAATTCTGAATCCGAAGAAATTTAAAATGGTTCACAAATACATTTTCCGCTTCATTCAAGAAGAGTCTTAAGCTTTTACTTTCGAGCATGACAAACTGTCTACATTTTCCTGGAGCATTTCTGATGCAAATTGTCTTAGATTTTGAAGATTTAACCACCATACCCCATTTTCTATAAAATTCGTCTACAATTTTAAAGTGTCTCGAAACGTGAAATAATATGTCGTCTTTATAGATTCATTATGGGTATACAGAAGCGTGTCATCAGCGTACAAAATTGATTTCGAATTAGAAGAGAGTTGGGAAAAATCCTACACAAAATATTGAATAAATGTGGAACAATAAGTGAACTCTTGTCATCCGCAATTTGACCAGAATAAATTAATTTTAACAAAAAACTCCTGTTTCTCAAATGGCTTTTAAAGTGTTTTACCATTGTTTTAATACTTTTATCCAGTTCCTAGGTATTCAGTTTATTAATTATAATAATTTAATGACAATGGCATTATGTGAAGCACGATAAAAATTATTATCGTTGTCTAACGAAATACCAGTGCATTTTCTCTCGCGTAAATTGCAAATTAAATCATTAGGAAATTTAGAAAGCATGAAATGTTAAATTAATCTTTTTGAATCCAAATTGGTAGTCTGAGATATAATAATTATTAATTTTCGATGTCAAGTTTATCGCAAGTAATTTTCGCAAAAACTTTTCCAAGTTAGATAAAAGTCGAATGTTACTAAAGCCTGCCGAGTTTTGCTTTTTGTAAAATGTACAAATTGTCACAATTTTCAACGAGGTATGCCGCTATGACTGAAAGTCCTCGTATAAATATGATAGGTTTTGGAATTAGTTTTCATCCTCCTTTCATTTGTAGCTAGTTAGGCCCCTTTGAGCCAACTTTGTTATATTTGTTATATATAAGCATTAACTCCTAAGACAATTGTAAAAACACTCAGCGAAATAACTAGTTTTCATCCTAGTCATCCCTTTTCAAGTTTGGTTTGGAAACAACCCGGTCTTGGCGATGTACCATCATCAGTCTTAATTTTCGTTCTGATCAATTGGTCGTTGTCTGGGTTGTATTTATTGTGTACAAGTAGGTAGTCAGGTTTCGTTTCTGATTAGTTGTTCGGGTTGTATGGTCTTAGTCGTGTACGACCAAGTAACCCGGTCCCGTTAGGTCTTTCCAACTTTCACTTTGACCATAGTTCACACAAAAACTAACTGTATTCGAATTGGGTAAAGCTTTACAATTTGCTGGTTTGCTGTTTTTTATCACACTTGAAACAGGAAAACGGACTGTTGCAATTGTTCAGGAAAGAACCCCATACTGACTCTACCAACATTGAATTTCCCTGAAGCTTGATTTCGGAAATTCCCAAGTGACCACTTGGTTGATAAGAAATTGTATACCGCTTGCTTAGGAAGCATTTTTCTGGAAGCAAGGTAGCTAATATTACGCCAGTATCTATATTCAATTTTTTAAAAAAATGTATGAAATTTTGATACTGACTCCATCATATCTGATACGATGTTGGAATTTTCAGCTTATTTGTCCGAATGTTCCACTCTCTTTTTTCTTTGCTCTTTTTTAATTGCTTCGGAATAATTGAATAGGATTCCACTTACTTTTACCCTAATAATTCCATCATCTCTGAATGTTTCCCAACGTCCCATAAGCACAGCTTATTTTTCGACGCCTCTTGTTAATTATTTTTAAGTCAACATTTTTTAACTTCGGCTGGTCAATTAATCATTTTATATCTATATTAAATGGAAATATAAGAGGACAGAACAAACCAATTTCTTTCGAATTAGCGTTCCTATTTTTGACATTACTTCTACTTCTAGTGTTACTGTTAAGATAGTTCTATCAAATCAAACCATATTATGGTTTTATCAAATCAAAAATTGTTTCATAAAACTGACGATTTCTGATTTTAATGGTAATTGTCGTAAATATTGCAGAAAATGAAATTTTATTGGAAATAAAGTGTCAGTTTATAAAAAAATTGTATTAAAAGTCTGAGAAAGTCTAATGGTATTACCGCCTCCTCCGCGATTCCACTATGGTCGTTTATTTGAAAAATAGTATTACAGTTATTTTTAGAATACTTTTATTATAACAAAAATAATTTATAATTATTTGTCAGCAAAACAACAAGGAAATATGTTGTAATCTTTATTTCAATTTTAAGTGAAAACTTAAATTCTAAACACAAAACAAAGCATTATTAGAGCTTAATTAATTTAGCAAATCTGTATATAATAGAATTATATTTTAAAGAAATAACACATATTTTATATAATAATAATTTAATAAATAAACAAAATACTTTTTATAGAACAATAAACTATCAGGAATAATAATATTGGTATTTTTACAGAGTATTTTGATTTATATTAGTTGAGAATGTATATAGTATGTGTATATTGAATTATATAAACATATTTGGAAAAAAACAGTTAAAAATTCAAAGTATAATATTATTTATTATTTATTATTTAACTAAAAAAGATTACAAAATATTTTAAATGTTTCGTTGTACATTATTTAAGGAATATGGTAAATTATTAAGTGGTAACTGAATTTTAATGCATTTTTGTGCGTACATTCGTTACCCTTTCGTGCATATTTTTTCACTATCTTTCTTCAAGTGAGTTCTCTTAATACTAAAACTAAATTTGTTGCACTTTTGATGTGGCTGTAATTGCTACTGTATCGGAGAGTATTTAAAAAAAATTGTGAAAGTATTTAAAAAAAATTGATTGATTTTTAATTATTTTTATTTTTTTTAATTTAAAGAATAAATATGTAGTAAACAAATTGGCACAGCTTATTTTTCTGTTTTGCTTTCCAGTAGCAGCGTCTTAGCCACTGATTGCATGAGTGACAGTTACTACCTTATTTGCACGCGAAATAAGAATAGGCGGTTGTTTTGCGTAATTTCTTTGATTGCCTATCAAATCGTCCTTAATATATAGAATATGAGTTTGCCCTCTTTTGCGAATTTTTTTTAGTTTTGTTGTTAAGTTTTAATTTGTTTTGTTGTTTTTTATTGTTTAGATTTAGCGGAACGCCCTAAATTTGACACTGAAATAGTTTAGATTCACTAAAGAATGTGTTTTAATATTTTCAATATAAATATAAAAAATATTTTTAAATATATTTACAAAAGCGCAAACACTTAAGCATTAAAATATATTTAGACTTATATTTTGTCGCGCGTATACGCTCATAAAAACTTTTCTATGATTAACTAAGCGCCGATAGTTATAGAGAAAAAAGGATAACTGCTGTACAAACTTTCGTTTGACCAAATAGTACCATGGGTCTTTATTTCCCGTGCAAATAAAGTAGTATTCGTAGTTTGAAGCGCAAGTGTCTTTTGATTATTTTGTGATGAAGAAGGGGCGCGAAAACAGACGTTATACACACTACCACAAAAGGGCCGTATTATACAAAAGTTTGCGTAATCATATGGGCCATGTGCGTTTTCTTCTTTTAACAAAAGATATTTGTATTATTTTTCTCTACAGATTTCCTTTGCAGATAAAAATTCGGCTGACACGAATAAACAAATATTGTTAGTGCTTATCAGTGCATCTCATTCGAAAAAGGGTTGTCGAAGCCGAATATTGTAGAGTGTCGGTACCGAAGCACCGAATAAATAAATCGCGAGCAAGAAAACTTGCTTGGGTGTGTGTGAACCGCCATCGTAAAAATTGATTCGGTAACATTCGTCGTCGTTTGGCGTGGAGGGTGCTTTTGTTGTGCACAAATAAATGAATAGCTAATCGAAAACAGTTGTTAAAAATTTTATGCATAAACAAATGAAAAATTGCATAAACCTTTTTGGTTGTATTTATTGCAATGACAAACAATTTTTATCGAACTGTTTTAGGAAATAACATTTTTAGAACGAGTTATATAATGAAAGAGAAATAATGCAACCCTGGTAAACTAAACATTGACATAAGAGCTTCGTGATCACAAAAGAGCTTTTTTCCAGTGAGGTTTGTACAAGAATACCGAAAATCATAATATTCGTCTCAATTTGTGATCCTCACAAATTTTTGTGACGATGCGCTAGAATCGGCCTGTTTTCTTGCAATAGTACCCAAATTAGAAGTCAGTAATTTATATTTTTATTTTTGACGAATTTAATTATTTTATATCTTAAAAATTAGAGAACGCTGTTGATATGTTTAAGTTTGGTTTTTGTGTTTCTTGAATTTTTCTTGTAAACCTTCGAAAACAGGTATTAAATTTTTTCCATGTTGGACCAGTTAATATTGATTTTCTCTTAAATTTAATGTGAATAAGAAATTATTCGTGATTGACTTTATCATTACATTTAGCATCATTTCCAAATATTCATATTTTTTAATTATAATTAAACAATTAAAAATTTTAATTTTTGTAGCACATGACTCAATTGGTCTGGTTGATAATTTTAACACTACCAACGCCAAAAAACAGCAGCAACACCAATAACAACGGCAAAAAATAATAACAATGTTTCTATTAGTCATAGAGACGGTACTTCCACTCTCTTTCCGAAGGCGAGAGGTACTTCTCTTTCCTTTTAAATTAATAACTCTCTCATGCCCTTAAGATGTAAGACGAAGACAAAACGAAACGGAGACGTTGACTTTCACAAAAAGCACGTCGATATCGATAAAATAGAAAACTGTCGCAGCCTTTCACCTGGCTTCGATTGTAGTTTAATTTTCCATTGGTCCGCGGCTGGTGTTGGAAACTGTCAAATAAAGCTATCGAGTTAACCGGTAGTTGTAAATTATTCATTTACTTGAAAGTATTGAATCATTTAGAAATCAGAAAACGAGAGAATTAATAAATACTAGTAACTATTGAATAATTCAGCCATTACATTTATTCACTGAGTTTTAGAAATTAAGAAATTAATCGGCGAGTAAAGTTTATGATTATTATGTATACACCTTTGTTGGGCTTATGCGACGTTCAAATGCCTGAAAAATGTGAGGTTATTACTGTGCTCGTAGCAAAATAAAAATATAATTAAAATTGTTATTGCTATAACCGGGACACTTTTTTCGAATTTTATTCGTCAAAACGCATATAATTAACGTTTCTATCAAAATTATTTTGACTGTGAAATATAATAGGCCGAGTGATTGAGAGAATGAGTGAATGAGAAAAATCACTCGGTAGATAAAATCATTCTGTAACTAACTGCCGATAGTTGAAATCATTCGATATTTTCCAAAACTACTCGCCGCAGTTATTTCCGTTATGTAACGCTGTATTTTGGTTTCGTCAACTTTCGTTAAAAATTTCCCTACCTGGCATTTTGCCGACTGATTTCGTTTTTGCCTGAAGTGCATTAAAAGACACATGTTTTTATTTCGCCTGATGCGAAATCGGAAATGGCTAAAATATATTTACCTGTTGTTTATCTAGAAGCTGACAAAACAGGGGACAACACAAAACGTAGGCGAAGAAACGTCTTTCGTTTCGTCTTACATTTTAATGGCATGATATCAACTTTTTAATTCTCATCATCCTCACCACCATTATCGTAATCATTATCAATCAATCATTAGCCATGCAATAGCCCGAATATGTTTTAATATTTTCGTGACGATAACTACCACCGGGGATGACTCCGCTTTGCGTGTGATGACTGGGGCAATGATGACCTTTCGGGCACTGACAAACAATAGTAATATTGACTTCATCAATGAATTCTTGCCTCTTGCGAACAGTAAATAATTTACAGGGTTCTTTGCGTTGGCATCGTATGCGCTGAAATAGTATAGAAAAAGATGGAGGGAGAGAGGTATAGAGAGAGAAAGATTGAGAAAAATGCTAGAGTAGAGAAAAGAGGGGGAGTACTGAAGACCCTTTTCTTTCTGGGACCGCAAATTAAATTATAGTATTGATCTTATCTATTCATAATTTAAAATTTTTCTGTTTCTAAAGGTCCAGATCTAGAATGAGCTTACCGTAAAAGGAGAGCATACGAAAGAATACGTCGATCGACCCGATCGATCCGTTGTTGGTTCACCTTTTTTAAGATAAACTATCGAATTTCTCGGACATCGGCAATGAACTATATGTTCCGTTACATTCGAATCAGCTGACACAGTCAGAGTCCACGTGTAATCCCGAAAATGTCTAAAAAACATTTAAAACAAACTCAGTCCAAATAATGATTCCTTCAACTACTTTTCTCGTTTCTACTCACCTGCATAAGGGCAACTTATGTACTGGATTACATAATTTATAGTATCGTGTCTTATCGACGACAGTGTGACCATCTTCGATACTCAGCCCGCTGGGACAACCTCCAATAGAATCCAATTCTTTCGCAGGAACACCAGAGTGATGAGCACCGGGGTAATGCGCGTGAACACTGGTATAAGGTGTGCCCTTGTAATGTTTTAATGGTTGTTGGCGGTCGTAAAGCCCGTGAATTTGTTCTGATGCTGATGCTAATTTGTGCCGATGGTGGTGCGACTGTGTTTGTTGTTGTTGCAAATGCGAATTGATAAATATATTTGCATTCAATTCATCCAAATAATTATCATTTTCATAATCATCATCCTCATTGCTGTCCAAGAAAACATTTGTGTCTACTAAATCGAGATTATCTTCGAAAACTGCGCCAAGCTTTTGCATTAGATTTTTCAAATGAACATTTTCATATCGTTTACCATTGGTATCATCATTATCATCGTCATGATCTTGATTATGATCAGAATTTTCCGTCAAGTTATTACTCTTTAAAATATATTGCCGACGCTGACGTAGGTTCTCGTGTTCATAATAGTAAATTTGTTTATTATTATCATCATTATTATTACTGTAATGATGTTGGTGTTGATATTTTTTGCCGTTACAGCTTTTGTTGGGTGTTTCATTATTGTTCTGTTTAAAAATGTGCGAATACGTGGTTGTCTCCATAAATCCTTTATTCGTCAAATGATTATGAGTATCATTATTGCGCTTATCATTTCTGTCATTGTTTTTTTTAGTGTTATTAATATTATTATTATAATGATGTATAATTAAGTTAGTTGATTGTGTGGGAATGCTCGGGCATCGGCACTGACGCTCAATCCATGGCGTTTCATAAAGATCGATTTTAGAACAAACTGCGTTGAACGCACAAATCGGGAGATCTTTTTCAAAGTTCTAGAGAAGCACAAAAATACATTATAATTAATAAACAATGGTCAACTAAAATGTCACTATTTTCAGGACTTCTAAGAAAAATTATGAGAAGATAGGCAGAAAGAGAGAGAGAGAGAGAGAGAGGGAGAGAGAGAAGTAAATTTATGAAAATACGAATGGAAGATTAATAGAATATATTAACGATATTCTCTGTTGGAATGGAGGCTTGAATTCTACTGACAGATATATACTTGTTAACAACATACTTTGTAATATAGATTTATAGATATCATATGTAGCTTCACCTATGTAGAAATGATAAATACAATTTTTATTCGGTTTTGATTAAAGAACATTTTAAGTTTTAAGTTACTTCAACATTTTTTAAATTTAAATGTGAAATGCTAAATTTTAAATGTGTAATATGCTGCCATAAAATTAGCAAAAATAAGTGACTGAAAGGAGCAGAGAATTGGGAGAAATTTGATAGAGAGGAGAGGATCTGTGAAAATGCATGTTAGGCACCGGTAGAGTATTGTTCTTCTTTTAGACCTCACGCTCATCATATATAGATTACGGTAACAATAAGAGGCAAGTGGGCGAATCTAGAACGAGTATTCCAAGATTATTGTCTCACACGCAAAGACGGTAAAAGACTGAATAAAGCTGATTACAACTTGCACGAATGAATATACGTCAATAATATAATTTATCAGCATTACAATGGCAAATGAGCTGACATCGGCTTAAACGTTGCAGAAGAATGGGTCGCAACACTAATGCTGGCAGGCTTGCCAATTATTGCAACACGAATGATAGTATCAACCAGTGATGGAGGACATCGAAGATTCAAGGATAGAAATAACAGCAAACTATGTTAGAATCATATTGCTACAGGACATGCAAAATACCCCTGAGCAATGCGCAGCATTTTTCAGAAAGCCAAGTATATTGTAAACCATTAAACAAGCCAAATTATTAAAGCTAACTGCCCTAAAATTAAAAATATAAAGTACTCACGCACGACGTTTAATTACAGAAAACAAGAACAATATACTTATTATTGGCAAATGTTTATCTCACATATGCGTAAGAGTGCAATCGTAAGTAAAAATTCTGCAACACGTCCAGAATTTAAAATTATTACTGCAAATAATTCCACAATACGAGACAATACAACTGACAACGTTGAGGTAAATATTATTCTTAATAAAAATGACAAAGATAAAACTAAAATTTGTGACGTGCTACATCCACCGGGGGTTCACACAAATTTCTTGTCCATCAAATTGTAAAGCAAGGTCACACAGTAATATTCAATTCCGATAGCTGCAAAGTAATTAGCTCAAAAGAAGAAGGAATGGCAACAGAAAGTATAGTATTGTAAATTGGACCAATATTCAAATTGGATAAGCTACTAGAGAGTGTGCGTTGAAAAAGTAACCTATAAAATCAATCTTTGGCCTTTCGTCTATGGGATATTGATAAAATTAATAAGTTTGGGTCATCCATGTGACAATAGTTTACAAAAGTTAATAGGCCATTTAAAAGGAAGGAAGCAAATCACTGAGAATTGTATATAAGGTATAATAGATAATGCGTTATTTCACGATTGTCATTTAAAGAAAATGATACAACTCAAAAACCCTTAGAATTTGTACATTTTGATTTATGTGGATCTATGGAAGAGTCATCATTCATAGGTTCGAATACATCTTACTATTTGTTGGGGATTATTCGAGAAAGGTTACTGGATATTTAATGAAGTTAAAAAAACATCATACATATCTTCAAACAATTCGTAAAGATGACAGAAAGTCAAGTAAACTAAACGATAAAAATCTTATTAAGAAAGGGGTAATTATATACCCCACGATATACCCAAATATATAATGCAGAAGCTGCGAGTAGAACAATCTATCTCGTCAATAGATCACAGTGTAAGGGATTAGAAGATTATACATCTGGGGAAGTACGATCTGATCGTAAGTCTTACATGAAGTATCTTATGGTTTTTGGATGCAAAGCCATAGTTCATATTCCAAAAATAACTAGAAACTGGATTCAATGGGTCAGGAAGTCATACTCGTTGGATACTGCACAGAAGCACAGAAACTTACTGTAGGGCCCAGATAACCGAAATTCTGGTCTGGTTAATAAATATATCCTTTTGTATTTTTAAATATAAAGTTTATTTTTCGTCTCGCTGCGTTCATAAAATCTTCAGTAGTGAATAAAATTCTCAATGATCAAACATTCAATATAATTTTGCCATCAAAACCACTGAAACGAAGTGGTATACTTAAATAAAGGAATATCTCTAAACTACTCCAATATTAAATATATCGAATGTAACTTTCTTTCTTGTGTGTTAAGGTGTGCTGTTTCTGTTTGCGTTTGAGATTAGCGATGATTCTATGTATGTTCGTGTCTTTCTCTATAATTTTGTATGATCCTTTGTATGGTTGCTGAAAAGATGTTTCATGTGTTCCTTTGCCGAAGACGTATTTACAAATCTTGAGTTTATGTTTACGTTACGATGATATTCAATGATTTTACTCACTGATTGTCTTGCTTTATATTGTTTAATACATCGGGCGTTCTATCTTGGGCTTTGAAAATGAATTCACCTTGTAGGCGGACATTCTGGCCACAAACCATATCCGCGAAAGTGGCAACTGGTCTTCCTTAAAGGCGGATCGCAAACCCAATAGAGTTATTGAGAGTTCGTCGTGCCATATAACCGACAGGTTCCTAGCTGTAATTTCTGTCCTTAGTTGTTTATGTAATCGCTTGACAATACCATTAGATTACGGATGGTAGGGCAAAGTAGTGGTTTTATGGAGAAATTTATGCCGAAGTTTACATCGAAAGGTGATATTTCTTGTTTGAAAATTACGTCTAATATAGTAATAATAGTTAATATATAGCAATACCCTTTAAAACCCAAATGTTTTAAATTCTTGATATTGTAGAAATATTTAGCTCTTTGTATACATTGGGCCAAACGTACACAGATAAGATGAAACGACGCATTGCTCTGTTTCAAAGGTTTGAAATATTGTATAATTTATTATATAATTCTTTTCTTAAAGAACATCTATCTGACAGACATATTAGATGACAGATATATTAGTGTGATTCAGATTAGCTTCAATCAAAACTACATTAAGATTCTATGGCAGTTTTCGCAGCGGAGACTATAAACTACGAAACTAAAACAAACCAACTGTACGAAAGATCTGTAAAAGTCCGAGGGTTTGTGATGTCATATTTCGGACAAGGACAGAAGTTACTTGGGGCTTGTCTTTCGGTGAGCACCTTTTTTAATCCCATATGCCGAATAGCGGTTGGTAAGTTTTAGATAAAATCTAAAACGTTCATAATTACTTTTTGTGGAAGAGCACTAATTGTGTGCTTATATTTTGGGTATTTCTGTGAAATTTTCTTTGTGTTAAATTATGTTTCGGCGTGTACAAACCACGCTTCTGAGCAGATACGCCAACATTAAAGCAAATTAACTAATGATGCGCAGATCTTCGAATTATAATTAGCCATGTAGGTTTGTTTTGTAGTTGTGAGTTGTTGCTTGTAATTTGTTCATTTGGCAAGCCCAAAAATGTAGTGTTGAGTATATTTGTATCTGTGTTTAGCTGAGGTGAGAGAAACATCATAGTTAAAGCAATTATGAAATATTTAGATTAAATTCGAAATATAGTTTTTATTAATTATTTATTAATTATGTATATATTACATAAGGTTTTACTACAAAATTTACTAAGTTAGTTTAAACTAGCTGTTTCTACGACCGATAATGTCCGATTTTTTCTTCTTTATATGTAAAACCAGAGATAAAGAGATAGGACACTTCGCACTAATCCACATGCATTTGCTTTATACAATCACAGAATGGTACAAATTTAGCTGGAATTTGGTACTTATTTCTTAGGAAATGCGTACTCGCGTCGACATCAATTAAAAACATGAGCTCGAGTAGAAGGTTAGTGGACTTTAAGAGTCAAAGGTTTGGTGAATATGGTAGAATCGTCTGTGGATTTTGATTAACATTTTCACAAAATTTACTTTGTGTTTGTTAAAAAATATATCAACGATGAATAGGGAGATAATTGTCCTATCTCTTTATCTCTGTGTAAATCTGTTTCCCTGGTATCGCTTAAAATTGATGAATTTGTAATAAGTTGCCCTTTGGCTCAAAGAGCAGTAAATCCATGGTATTTCGTATTCCAAAAAGTGGATTAAATGATGAAAATGTCATGAAATGACATCTGCAACAATCTGAAAGCTTTAAGAGCGTAATGTTTGCAAATAGAATTTCATACTAGTAGTGCAAATTGCGAGAGACAGTAAGAAAGGAAAATTATGGGTCGATCAAAAGTACTACTTGTTAGAAATCCTGAATAAATTCTATGACAGATTGCAAAGGGCAAGTACTCCCATAGATGTAAACTAAAAATTTCCTCTTGCATTGTGTCCCACTAAAGAAGATGAAGTAGAAGAAATAGAATCTATTCTTTACTAAAAGAAATCGGAGGTTTAAGACATCTCATTTGCAGTCGGACTATTGTCAAGATTCAATAAAAAACCAAGCAAAGTTCACTGACCGCTGTGTTCAAATGTGTGTGTTATGTATTGTACATACAGCCTTATATAGAAATGAAAAAATGAAAGTTTATTCGATTCTGAATATAAAACGTGGCATAACATTTTCGTCTCGTTTCTTTTTGCTTTAAAATGTTAATGTGTTTTAAAAAGCCTAATAATATTGGTCCTTAATCTTTCTTCTGCTCATTTCAAAAAATCATCACAATCATTATCACAACCATTATAGTCATAGATATCATGAACATCTCTAAGAAAACAAATAAAAAAATACGTCAAGGTTGAAATAATTGGTTCAAAAGAAAGCAACAATTTCGAAGATTCGAATTCTGTATTTAGTTCTTCGCAAAAATCGATTAGCAATAGACTTCGTATAAGATAACTGGGATCGGTCACTCGCAGACGTTCCGTCTCTTTCATCCACACTTCCTGTCGAAGTTTTTGGACATTGCACGTTTGTTTCCGGGCAAGTTAAAACCAGTAGCGGTGTTTGTTTTCATCTGAAGTAGTAGAATAATGATTTAATGTGCACATAAGTCGCTGGGTACATCGATCGATAATATTATCCAATAATATTGCTCCTCTCCAATTTTGTTGGGCAGAAATGTGTTCGAGCTCGATATTCGAATGCTCAAAGAACAACTAAGACTCTTAAGAAGTATACAAGAAGATGTATGATACCTTTAGCACTTTTTTAATTTATATAGAAGCGGAAACATTTATTTTCGTTGATTTTCTCGATATTTTGGAATCATTGCGAAATCAAAAGCTTACCCAAAATCCATTTCTCAAAAATCCTAAAGCGCTGTTTTCTATAAAATATCTACTTGTTCAACTCTATTGAAGGCTTGATCTTGAAGAAGGGAGATAGTTGCACACTAAATCCTCGGAGAAATTTTATCTTTTCATTTGCGAAAGGATTCATATTACAATCTGCGGCAGTCGTATTACAAGAACAAATGAGGAAGAACCGAAGATATGTATAAAAAATTTATCACCATAACTTGCATTCTTTACGACTGTATTTCAAGGTTCGGAACTGTAATACGATCTGTAACTTCTGTTGCCAACTTCGAAGCTGAAGATGTCGCCAACACTGCAATCATCGACCACAACATTCTTGGAATCAAAACAAGCCGTCAATGAGCCGTCAGTGAGCCGTCAATAAGCCGTCAGTAAGGACAGTGTCAACGACGATTATAGTGTGCGGTCGTCAGTTACTGGCACTACATTGTGATATGTAACTTCCTGTGGGACTAAATTACAAAATAATGAAATTTGAATCTTGTTTGCCATGCAGTTGTCCTCGCTTACCGGCTTAAGAATTTTACCGCACTATCTGAAAGTTACCCGTCCATGTCTTCCCAATGATGATAATTCTACCTAACCGACCCACCTGATTTCAACAATTAGTAACCTGTATTTTTCTTTTTTTTTTTACCATAATCTTTTGCTGAGACGAACTTTCTTTTGCCGCTTCTGCCCCTTCCTGGATTTGGTCTGTATTTCAGCACTTTCTCTCAATCAGTTTGAATTGATTGATTGTCACAATAAAAGCTTGGCCAATGTTAAAAGGCCAAGAAAACTTTTTATTCTAAGGAAATATGTTACAATTATGAAAGAAGAAGAAATAATTTCACCATATCTTTGCTTTTCGTACATTGTGATCAATTAGACTTCTCTGGTAACTTTAGATACCTTTACCTCCTTTTTTCCAGCAGAAACTCGATTAAACTCGTATAAACTCGAATATTGATTTATTTAATATTAAACGCGAAAAACAAGGGCCGAAAAAGGTGACGTCCGAAATTATCGAGATAACTTTTTCAAAACCTAAAAGGGCGTAAATGGATTAAATAATATGGATTAAATATTTCTCGGTATTGCCATCTCTTTTTGATTCCTACTCCCCAACTAATGCTCGTCCTTTCATGGTGCATGTTGCCCCCCGGCGTCTTTGCATGTGTTCACACGTGAGCGATTCGACTAGAATCGATTTGATTTCTCTAACTATTTTTCATTAACAGTAACAACAACGACAATAACAGATGCAACAATAGTAATAGTAAGCATCAATATCAGTATGTACAATAAAATACTTATGGTTGTTGTTGTTGTTGCTTCTGCCAATGCTTCCGCTCCAAATCCTTCAGAAAATATTTATTCTACTCAAACGAAATAGACGCGTAAATTTCTCGTCATTACTATTGTTTACTCTTGTTGCTGTTGCTTGCTTGTTGTTGTTCATTGCTTTGTTATACCGGACATCCGGTCGATCGCCTAATGGAATGTGCGTGCCTACGTGCATGCGTTTGTTATTACAATATTCAGCGGCACACGTATTCTAAATGTCCGAGTGCGATGGATAGTGTCGGCAGACTGTGAGAAGGCGGGAGCAATCAAAAAAATGGCAATCCAAAATAACTGACTAAGAGAAAATTTGGGAAATTATTTACATTTAAGTTTTGCGAATGAGAATAATTGTGCCGGATAATTTTCAATTTTTTATAGAAGTCTTGAATCAGTTTTCATTCCAAAAGTTGAATTGAAAAAAAGAGAAAATTTATCTTAATTGCACTTTATCTTAACCCCTTCATTTTTTTGATTCATAAGATTCAATATGTCCTAAAATTTTCTTATAAAGTGGAATATCTATTAACAAACTGGTTTTTCTTCCTTCTTCCTTCTTCCTTCCTTCCTCCCTTATTTCTTTTTTTCTGTCCTCTTCTTTTCTTCGTCCATTTTTCCCCTTCTTTATTTATATATGTTTACACCCAGCAGTTTTGTTGTTGTATATATTTCCATCCATCTGCAACTTCGTGAGCCTTTTCAGATTCCCATGGTCCCTGATTTTGGGTATACCATCTGCATAAAGAAACGAAAGAGGAAGTGGATTAAAGAGGAAGAGGAAGTGTGATTTACAGCCTTATAATGTATCACGATACGAAAACGTAATTTTCGATTTTCTTTTGCTATTTCCCCGCTTTTCTTCGATTTAACGAAGAAATGATGAAGAAGAATGCCAAAATAACGATAACGAAAACGTAACGAACACGAATCGAAAACTAGATTTTTGTTGTTGTTTTTTACATGCATTCCCGTGTTCGATTGGAAATCACTTAATAATGTATCACGAATACTTCACGAAACGGTTGTCAAAATTGACGATAACAAAAATGCGATCGTCAAAGCGAAGAAGCATGCTGCTTATGATTGCAAGGAGGGGAGAAGTGGTAGGAGGTAAACAATCGCACATCTTCTGAAGATGCCAACAACAATGAATTGGAAATGAAACGAAGTCAACGAAGAGGTTTCATTATCAGAGCCTTCGTTTTTGTTTCGTGTTCGTCAACGTTTTCGAATCGTGTTCGTATCGTGATACATTATAAGGCTGTTAAATATGATTTTTAAGAACCAGAAGAAAAGACAATTAAAAGGAACAAAAACAATACACTCGAAATGGAAGACGGTGAAGGTTGGTGATGTATGGATGATCTGGTTTGGGAAAACAATTATGGTTTGTGGATTTCACTGGGACTCAGAGAAAACGCAATACAACAAGATTATTAGGGGAGCAGGTAACTTCTTGATTGCAGTTGCCTTCATTTCCATAAATTCCTAGTTTTTTAAACACATTCGTAGGACAAAAATCAATAAGTTGTCAGTTTTCATCTGTAGGTTTTCCTTGCCTTTTATTAAATTAAACCTGGTTTTGTATTCATAAAATCTAATTTGTTCTCACACAAAGTTTTCACAGCGTGGCTTCACGTTAATGAAAAAGTTACACATGAAGGAAATACGAACGTAATAGGAAGTAAGAAGTGGAAATAAAGAGAGAAGGAACGTGCCGGGGGATGATGTTGGGAGGGGTGGGCTGATACGAGGGCGATGACGAGGGGGAAGAAAGGGTACGCAATTTATAACGGAAGCATTTAAAAATGAAGGAAAACTAGAAAAAAATAACAAGATGGGGAAAAAAGCACTACGATGAACAACAACAACGCTACAAATAACACTTCTGCAGAAGACAGAAGTTGACAAATCAGAAAATTAATAATTGCATAATGAATGAAAGAATGAATGAATGAATGAGGGAATGAACGATTAACAGAAATCATTTGTAGAAGGAAATAGACAAAGAAAGTGTATTTGTCATTATGGATAAAATTTGGCTAATAAACACTTACGTCGTGTAAACCGTAAGGATTGTTGTTGTGATTACGACGATGGTAATATAATAGATTTCATTTTCCTCAACGTCATTAAAGGCAAAGTAAATTCAATGGAATGTTTGTGGAATTTCGTCGGAAGACTTCCGGTTTTCGGATGCTTGAGTCCGATCGGGCGGCAGGGACAGAGACGCTAATGACTGAAATTCTCATGAACACGTGAAAACTACCCCCAGAGAGGACGGACGAAGTAGGTACCAAGCTCAGAATCACCTTAGGACCGTAAATCCATAAAAAAGAAGAAAATAAGCGGAAGCATTCAGTGGGAGTGCGAGTGTTACGGATCACCTTTTTATTTTACAGAATGACTCAGACGAGCAGGTTCGATGCGATAATTTTGGTTCGATCATATCGAAATTGTTTTAGATCTAGGTGCCTCCTTTGTCCGCACTCCGCGTATTTGTTATTGTGATTGGTCTTTCCTGATACTTAGAACCCTCCCTATGGAAATTTTTCCCTTCCTTCGCTCGACAGGCTGAGATCGATTAGTAGATCGATTATTACTCGTATTGGTTAGATCGATTGGCAGAACAATAAATCAAATGAATGCCAACAATTTTTTTATCATAATGCGAAAAAGAAGCTTTTAATGTTAAATTTTATATTATCTCTTTTCATCTGCTTGTCTGTTCATTTATATGTCTGGTATTACTATTTTCCTGTCTTTCTTATCGATCTCGATTTAGTCGAGATTGGTGGATGATTGAGTCCCATAAGGAATAGTGTATTATATGTTCGAATAAAGTGCACAACAAATAATCTGGTTTAGCCAAGGACGAAGTTTCGATCTGAAATATACTTCTATAGTCTCCGGATTTTTATTAATTTATCCAGTCAGCACTCCGATGCAGGTTATTTTCTAGTCGCAACCTCAGCTTTGCCTGACATTAACCTGTTTGTTATTGACCATTCTAGAAGGAATCCTTGAAGAATGCTTTGCGTTAGATACCTTTCCTTCCCTCTTATTCAGTTTTAGCAAAGAATTCCTCGACGCGCTGCGACTTAGAATCGTGAGAAATACAAACAAATTAATAAAACCTTCAATGACGATCGTGATCACAACAATAACCGTAAAACTACAACTTTTTTAACTTTTTTAACTGTACTAACGCTGGAGCGGTGTTATTATCGGTGAATTAACCGAGATTATAACAAAACTGTATCACATGCACTGAGTGTTTGCAATAACTTGTTTTTGAATGAATTTCACTTTTATCTTTTTTAATTTGTTTTTAAATTAGAATAGAAACATCAACAGCAATTAGTGTTTGGTAACAACAACAACAGCAATCGATCGGAATTGCGAGGTTTATAAAATCGCCTATCTTTTTTTGGGCCTGTGAGATATTTTCGCTCTTGTCCTTGTTGCATTTGTCAGATACTCTCTCTCTTCACCGTCACATTTTATTCATTTCATTCAACAAATATTTTACTTCAGATTAAGTGAATATTTCTGCCACGTGTGCAAAATTACTAGCTTTTATCTGTAATACACTCTATCGACAGATCAGTCGATCCCCATATGTCCCCCTCGTTTCGTCTATTATCAGCTTCATTCCAACAAAATCATTCCAAACGTCTTCCCTGCATTCCTGCGTTTCACTCATTCACACACTCATTTATTCAGCCAGTCGCCTTCCCATGCATAAATTCATTCATTCACTTATAAACTGGCCATTGTCCCCCGTGAACCTCCCCCGTTTATACTTCGAACGATTACGAGACCGTCTCTTCAGCTATTTAGTCGACCCGTTGATCAATCCTCCGACCGGTTATTTGTTTATTGCTAGTTCACAACCGGTCGTCTTCCGTCCATTCTGTTATTATGCATTTTCATTCATGCCTTCTTGTTATGATTTTCTTCGTTTTTCTTTGGGCTTTTAAAATTTATGTATCGTATTCCAATTGCGGTTCGTGTGAATGAATTGCTGTCGAGCAGTGTAATGAATGAATAAAAGTGAATGTATATATATGCGTGTGCCTGTATGTGTTCGTGTGTAATGTTTGGTTTAAATAGCGATACTAATGCTTTCCAATTCTGGGAAGCCCTTTTAATGATTAGAATCGTCATTATCGTTACTGCTTTTTTTGTTCCAGAAAATCCTTCAAAAATTTCTATTGGCTTTATTTCTCTAGAATTGTAAAATATACCATAATTAATCGATTGGTCATGTTCTTAAAATCGGCGCCTCTTCTGTCATTTTCATTGTTGTTTAATGTTGTTATAGAAAACTACTAGTATGAAAGTTATTTTCAGAATGGCCGAAGCTTATAAGCTTTCTTGATAACAACGTTCAAATAAAATGTGGGCAGGTTATATAAATATATTATATATTTATATTTAAATTACATTTACATTTATAATAAAATCATAACTCTGCACAGTCTCATAAGTTATGTATTTTACTACTGGCACAGATTTGATATTTGCACATTATACTACAGATTTAGATATTTTACACTGACACAATTTGAGAATGCCTAATATATTGGTGTTCTTCTTTTTGTAGTAGAATCGGTACACTTCAATATTGAATGTAATCCTTTCATTACTAGTGAGTCTTCTATACTGAAATTGGTTCCTTACCGCATATTTTGAAATCACCAATTGTTATTAGTTTGTCAATAGGTAGTCCACCATTAAAATCCCGCAAATCATTCACTGCAAAGCATCAACCAAAGTAAACATTCTGAAAAAGAGGACATTTCTGAAAAAGAACAATAAAGGAAGAACCAGCTTATGATGGCAAAAAATATTCCCGCCGAATTTCAAGACGGTAGCTCTATTTTAACTCGTGTAGTAGCATTTTTGTGCCTAGTCGGTGGACCAAGCCCATTTTTTAGAAAATATTTCCAACTGAGATGCTAGACTACGTAGAATACGTGAATTTACTTCCAGACTCACAACGAAAGCTAAGAAATTAATGTATAAACACGAACTAATTAACTTTCGCTATAAGGGGTAGGCGTGGTAATTGTCCTATTGCGCCCATCAATACCAACCAGTCTATGATGACAGAATATTCGTGCAAAATTTCATGATTATCGTTTTTTCGTTCACTTATAATCGTGATTTCCACAGTCAAGCAGAAAGACAGACAGGCGGACAGATCTAAATCGACTCAGAAGATCATTCTGAGCCAGAATATATATACTTTTCTATATCTATTGTAGCTTCGTTACTGCATTGAAAACTTAGTATCAAACGTTGACATATCCTTTCATACCTGTTTTAAAAGGGAATAAGAGATAATAACCTTCATTATAGGGTAGTCATCGCGCAGGGATCGTTTGGTCATCGTGATCTGTATCGGGGGCATGGCGGCATGGTGGTCGACGTCAACGGATGTTCGTAAAGAATTCCAAACAAGAAAACGGCGAATGGTGAAGAGAGCGGAATGAGTAGATAGAGATAGAGAGAAAGAGAAAGAGAGAGGAATGCTTGCTTCGAAATTGTTTCCCCTTCATCTCTGACGGGATACTCGACTAACGACAATGCAATCAATTACTGAATGAAATGGTTTCATTAAAAAGAAAGATGAAAAACAATTAAAACAGCAGAAAATAATTCCTGCGATCTCAAGAAGTAGAACATTTTTTATTGCCATTCGAATAATTCAACAATCGTTAGAGTCCAACAACAATCTGACGTCCAATCAACAAATGGAAATGAATACGTCATTTATTTTTTATTGTTATTATTGGGGCTACTGTGATACAGATTATGTTATAGATCATCAACTAATGATCATTTCAAAAACAAAGATCCAATACTAAGGCTCTTCTTAATCTGCAACATGACCCTTCTTTTACCGCAGTTGTCAAATGGATTAATGTGTTAAAAAGCCTGTTGCGAAATGATGATGGCATTAATACATTTACGGACTTTGCGTTAGATTTTGAAGCACAATTAATTTTGATTTTTATTAATATTATTTCCAATGAATTTCAAATGCACATTATATATTTCATAATCTCATCAAGTTTATTGCTTTAATTGTCACATACAGTTGTAAAACTGTTGCGATAATTTAAAATTAATATCACAGCATAATTCTATTATAGCTTGTTTTAAAATGGATTTATTGAGTTGACCGTAATCAGACCATTCGCTGCCAAGCCTAAATTGTGTGGGGTTATTATTCCCATTGTCATTTCTGTTTTGAATGTTATTGTTCATCTAAGTTTTATTATTTCAAAATAAATACACATATTTTGTCAAAACTAATCATTTACATGTATAAAAATCTAACACGAGTATAGTCGTATGCAATGCCGTCGTTGGCAATGGTAATGCAACAGGTATCCTTTTTCTTATTTGCGCACGTTTAAGTAAAAAAAAGCAAATCACACAAATAGATGAAACATCATCTCATCAAATAAATGAAAGTATAACAATACTAAAAAACGGGATATAATTTTTTGTTAATTTTTGTAAAGGCTGGTTATTCACTGCTGACCATTACTTAGATTCTATTTCGTTTCACCAGATACCGAGATTATGTAATATTGAACAATCTAACTCTAACTGAGCTTATTCACAATATATCTCATCAGTAAGTAGTGTAGTTTAGTAGAGTCAGAAGTACCCATCAATAAATAATTAGTTGGGATTTAAACATAACAAATTAATAAACAAACACAACAAATGTTGTCCAAATATGTCAATTTGTTCAGTTGCATTTCAGAAATGTAAAATTAAAATACTTAGTATAAAATATAGAATATAACTTTATATTAAAACAAATGTTCGTGATTATAAAAAAGATTATAGTTATTTATTTTATCCCTTGTGCAATTTAATTTTACTTTAATTAATGGACGACAATATTTCAAATGATAATAACTGTGAATCGAAAGAGGAATATATTCTAAATTGTAGTGAGATCGAAAACGAATCAGACGAAAGGGAATGTGTTATTGCAAAAAAGAGACGACGCGTAAATATTAGACCTGTGTCGGAAGAACCGGAAAGTCAGGTATCGGAAGGAATTGTGTATAATTGTGTATATTCCTGGGAAGAGCTAGTTCTCGATGAGTCTTTAGTATTGTCGTCTTTCTTTTCGGCAATATATCAAAAGCAAAGAAATTTCTACAACACATTATCGTTGGCAAAACAACAAACATAGCGCTCAACATATGTTTGTGGAACTTTACGACACAATCATGAAGGTAATCCGAAAACGCAATTGGTAGAAATCCGAATCCGTCGTTATTTGTAAGTGGAAAGAGGAGAGACGTATTGATCATTTCAAATATGCATAAAGTTGAAATGTTTGAAGTTGCTAACCGAAATAGACAAGTAAGTACTGAACCCAATATAATAAGAGATTACACGAAAGGTATGGCCGGTGTAGACCGATCGGACCGAATGCTGTCCTACTATACCGCAATCAGAAAAACTCTTCGCTGGTACAAGAAAATAGCCGAACACAATTTGTAAATGGTCGTGCATAATGCATACATATTTTTTCATCATCAACCAAACAAACAAAATAAAACATCTCTTCAATTTAAAGAAAATGTTGATAACATAAGAGTCCCCCAAATTAGAGTCTGCACAACTAAAAAGATTTGAAAAGAGACCCGAAATTATTATCCGACCAGTCCTGATAAACCATCTTAATGCATTGTACTTTGTTACAAATGTCATCATGAAAAAATTCGACCGGAGATTTAATACCATTGTCCGATGAGTCCTCATAAACTTCTTTATGTATTAGACATTGTCAAGGATCCAATTCTAAGAGTAACTATATAATGTATGTGATTATTTTGCTTAAAAACTTTGTTATAATACACGATGAAGTTGATTTCTGTTCAGTATAAATAATTAAAATACCATATCACACTCGTTAAATAAAGTCGAATTTTTGCAAAAACAATCTAATTGCAGCTTTTTCTCAAGCTCTTACACTTGAATATTCATGTTTGTGGCCATAAAAAAGTTGCAAGTTTGACAAATTGTACGTTATCATGTATTAAATGTACATCCGTGTACATCCGTGGTTGACAGCGAATGGATTAATTTTGGATTTATTATTAAATAATTATAACTTTTTTAGATAATCGTGAATGCATGAATATGTTGAACATATACGATTATTATCAAATCAATCTGTGCATTTCGTTACTCATTTATTTATCAACAAAAATCATTGAGTGCTCATAACGCTTTGTTTCCTTTAGTACTTTGTGTTGTTGTCATTGCTCTCTATTATTTATTTTTATTTACCGGTTGGTTATTTGTAGCACCAAGTAGAAAAATTTATTGTTTTGTTATAGATCACATAGGGGAGCAAAAGTTTCTCTCTACTCGTATGTTGTTTACGATTGTTGATATTCGATCAATGCTGGTTATTTTCATTTGCTTTTGCTTCAAAGGCAATCAATATATTACAACAAAAACCAGTTTTTGTATCCCACAGTACGACACTTTTCGATGGTAAACCAATATAATTGACGATCAATTGTGGAGTATTAGTTACGTTCTATATTCCAATCAGTCAGAGACTCAGTTAAACAATCAGTTTCTCAGTCAGTCAGCCTTTCAGCCAGTCGGCCAGACAGTCAAGCAATCGCTCAGCGGCTGTACTCGCTTGTGGACGCTATGAATGAAATTCCTTCTTCCGCCTGTTGAGGATGTGGTGGCAGATCGAGAGCGGTTGCTTTCACTTCGTTCATTCGATTATAATGACCAACTACTATGGGGATTGCTGTTATTGTTTTTATTGCCGTCGATGTTATCAATGCCGTTGTTGTAAGGTTTTAGTTGTGTTTGCCGATGATGTTATTCTTGTTGCTATTGTCGCTGTTGCTACTGGCTAAAACCAAAGAAAATACACCAAGCTGTAGAAATGGGCACGAAAAACCAGTTTCGATTTTTTATGAATGAAATCGTGATTTTTCTTCTCTCCAGCTTCTCTGTTACACGTTGTGAGTTTGTAAACGTTATCTTTGTATATGGGTGTGTAGTTTTGTAACGATATTGTGTATGAGACTGTTGCATATAAAATGTATTAATATTATATATATATATATATATATATATATATATATATATATATATATATATATATATATATATATATATATATATATATATATATATATATATATATATATATATATATATATATATATATATATATATATATATATATATATATATATATATATATATATATATATATATATATATATATATATATAT
>OZ016503.1:41727430-41758407 GCA_963966595.1 Physocephala rufipes | reverse complement strand
ATATATATATATATATATATATTTATTTATTTATTTATTTATTTATTTATTTATTTATTTATATACTACAGTAATAAAAGAACTATCGCTTCGTCATTAACAAGCGAGAAAAAACGTGGTTAATTCGCTTCTCGCACGATTTAAATTTTGAATAACATGTATCTTTCGAAAAGAGAAAATTGAATAAAAACCTTATCAAATCTTTTCTAATATCTTAATATTTATATTATCTTTTATCAACTTTATAAAACAATGGTTATCAATGCTCGGCTTCACCTTTGTTCTCCTCCAGGAAAACTGCATCTGCATTTCAATACAAACGACCTTCTTCATCGTCAAAGCCCTTCCCCATCAGTACATGTTAGAAATAATTTTCTTAAGGCATAATAATTAAATATGTTTATGATTATGATTGTAAATAATTTAAAAATATTAACAGGAGTCGCAAAACTTGCTTTTCTTTCTTCATTGCTTTTGTAGTTATTTTGAATTTTTTTAAGGGGTCGGACGGACTACGGACATAACTGACAAATCTTTTATATTGCTATTGTCCGAATGATTCACTTTACACGTACTATGCTAAACTATTCGTTATTTATGACTTCTCCAGTCAATCTGCATATAATTTTAATATAGTTATCGTATTAATTTTCTAATTTCCTCAATTATGTCACTGCTAGGTAGTTGTTTGTCCATTGTCCATCGAAATAAAACTGAGATCAATATATTTTGACACTGAAGATTAACATTTTATACCCTACACTCGTAAGGAAGAGAAGAAGAACATAACATAGCCAACATTTTGCATGTGGGTATATTGCGATGTTGTAGAGCTACATTTTTGATACGATTTTGATACGATTTTGATCATAACTTTTCACAAAAGTCATTTAAATAATTATCAAAGTCGAATGAAATATCTTCAGAGTGTTCCGTCTTAAATGTGAATGAAGAATACGGCACACGATTCTGTAGATTATTCTTATAAAATTACATATTTTTTATTTTGTTGATAGGAAAAACGTATATTTTGTTGTCCATCCACATTATTGTTATAAACGAAATTATATGCTGGACGTGATATATTGGTTTCGAATTTACAACTGTGAATTTGGCATTCTAAAAGAGGATATCTCTTCTTGCGGATATTTTTGTTACTGTTGTAACCTTATCTTCAACCAAACAATTATCAGGCTTCTTAATTGATGAAGTCAAGTTAAAAAGTTATTTAAGAATTCATCGTTGCAAGTTTTTCCAAAACTATAGAAGCCGAAAGGAATTTGGTTCCTAAACGAAACTTTTTTTACCTGACAATTGTAGCGTTGAGTTGCTGCACAATTGCTCTTTCTTACTTGTTTATTAATTTTTGTAAATAACCTTCATAAATGAAAGCATTTATACAATTTAACGATCTGTAAATGTTATAAGTAAGACGTTACATGTTAAAAATGACACATTATAATCGTCCGGAATTTGGTCTATGAACTCTATAAACAAACTATGAGCTCTTTGGATTTCGTTGCTGTAAATTTAATTTTTCAATAAAATTCTATATGTTCTGTTAAATCCTAAATGGACATCGCTTAAATTTTCACTTTCTCTTTCAATTTCGATTTTTTTTCCGTATAAAATATACTTTCCAATAATATTCTTCCGTCTTAATTGATTGATGTCATTGATCGACGTCTTTGACGTCATTGTTAAAATATGAAGCTATAAAGCCCATATGCCCTACACGTAATTGTATGTGTAATACCACCGAGGTGTAACCAAACGTAACCATGGTAACCATCGAAGCCATGATAATTACGGGGGGAAGGAGGTAGTGGGGAGGACCCGAACAAAAATCTAGATGGTAACCACTGAAATTGTAACTCTTTTATTATTTTTTACGTCATGGCAAGTATCCATTTACAACACTCCTGAATTTTGATCAGGGGCCACCGGAGTTACCAACAAATTCTGATAATTTCCTATACCAGAAAATGTTGATAAAGTAATATCATTAAATATATTCATAATTTTAATATAGTTCACTCACTTCACGCACTTAGCGGCGCTTACCCCTTCGTCACTTAAAAAGATTGTTCAGATACCGTGAATAATGGTGCATATTTTCGATAGTATTTATAAAGAAATAGAAAACATTTTTATTCAGAAACATGTAATTTCTTATTTTCAGTGATGATTAATTTAAAAGAGTTCGAATGAATATATATATATATCTAACAGTTGTTGGTTTTTTATTTCTTGTGGCCAAAAATAATTTACTGAAATCATAAAAATATAAAATTATTTCAGAAAATTAAGTACGTCTGGTCAGTTTATTTACTTAATTTGTTTACATTATACTGAAACGCTACTAAAGGTAAAATGTAAGTTAATCACTACTAGTTCTTCACGGTTGCGACAAATGGATAGTGATGTTTTTGTTGATGTCGCTTCAGTTTTCGCAGTAGTAATTGGTCCCTCTTCTTATCTGATACGACAATACCTTCAACAGCTATTGCGAGAAAAGTCGTTTAGTCGAGTAAAAGACGTGGTAGTGTACGTAACGCAAGTAGTGAATATCGTTATCAATGAAATACAAATTTTATACAGAAATGAATTGACAGGAATAAAGAGCTAATAAAGTAAAGTTACCTGACAAAAATGTCCTCACAGATCCCTTTGATGAACGACGACATCACTCAGGCTTGCTGTTCGTCGTCGGTTGCTCCATTACCGGCACAATCGCCTACGTCGCGATACGATCCGCCCCAACTCGAACTACTACCATTGAGAGGTGGCGGGCGTGGTGTCAGCACTTCGTCAGACAACCTCGCAACAGCACAGTCAGCATCGGCACGTAATAGTTCGGAGCGTAGTTTACCGTTGCGAAGCTACAGTAAATGGTCACCATCTGAACAAGGTGCCACCTTGGTGTGGCGCGATCTTTGTGTATACACTACCGAAGAAAATGGTTCAGCTAATCTGCAGAACATGAAAAGAATAATCAATAATTCCACTGGGGCCATTCAAACGGGCAGTCTGATGGCATTGATGGGTTCAAGGTATACTAATTCGTTTTAAATTAATTTTGATTTATTCGTTTTAAATTAATTTTAATGATTTTTCATCATTCTTTTCAAGTTAATTCAGTATGCATATCGTCTTCATGTGTCGCGTTGATAATACGCTGTAGTAAACGTTTTCCACTGTTAAAGTGTTTCCTCCACAAATAAGCGATTTTCTCTTCAAAATACCGTAATCTTGCGGATATTTTTAAATCTTAGTTGGGTGAAATTATTATTATTCCTTTATAGTTGCGTGATATTATATATATATATCCTCTATTATTATTCCTTTAATTATATTTTAGTAAGTCACTCGAGGTTTAAGCATTTTCATTGTTTCCTTTAACACTAACGTACCGACATTTCATCATAAGCGATCAAATGACCGCTTAAAACCAAATGTATCATAACATCTTATGATTTTGTTTTTATATAAAATTAAAACTAGTAAGAACGTTATCTTCGCCCTGCCCGAAGTTTATATATCCTATTCCCGAATCCGTTGATAACAACGTTCAAATAAAATGTCGGCGGGGTATATCAATATATTATATATTTATATCTTAGTTATTATATTTACACTTAAAACCAGTCTGTGACGAGAGAGAACATTCGTGCGAAATTTCATGGTGATAGCTTTATTTGTTCTTTTGTAATCGTGTTTCTTGCCCACAGAGGGCATGCCGCGTCCATTTTTGTGAAACAATTATAATTGAGGCATGGGTGTGACAGTAGTCAGATTTCACCCACTTTCAGCACTACCCAGCCTATGGTGACAGAGAATATATATGCCAAATTTCAAGACAATATCTCTATTTTTACGTCTGTAGTCACGAATTTGGTCTTTAGTGGGCAGACCACGCCTATCTTTCTTAGACTCGGATATACAATTTCCTTTATGGTCGTACTCGGAGCTGAGAAATTTAGCTCTAAACACATTTTCAATACCAACCAGCCTATCCTAACACGAAATATTCATACCAAATTTATAATTCCATTTTTTTCGAAATTTATAGCTCCATTAGATCTCTTGTAATCGTGATTTCCACGGACAGACATGCAGACGGACAGGGCTGAATCGACTCAGGAGATTATTCTGAGCTAGAATATATATACTTTTCAATATATATTGTAGCCCCTTCACTGCGTCACAAACTTAGCATCAACGCCAATATATCCTTTTTCCCGTTTTTAAAAGGGTATAGGATACAAAAAAAGTAGATAACAGAGAGTAATTAGCGACTTACATAAAAGACGTAGTCCATTTCAGAGGACACGAAGTACCCATTCCTTACGATTTCCATTACCGTCACCACATCATGCTATTTATACGCCATTTTCGTTATTTGTTTTTTAATGTTTTAGTGGTTCCGGTAAAACTACTTTGATGACAGCACTAGCATTTCGTCAATCAGGTGAGAAATTTTTTGTTCCTTCTATAGCTACGGAGCAAAAACACGCTGATCTGATAAGATTTTAAAAAAGACAATAATTTCGATGTTCTGTAAAAATGAAATATTTAATAAGTATTTAAATTTTTTTCTGTTTTTATTAAGCCGGAACGGTGGTTCAAGGTGACATACTAATAAATGGTAGACGCATTGGTCCATTCATGCATCGCATCAGCGGTTTTGTGTACCAGGATGATTTGTTTATCGGCTCGTTGACTGTGTTGGAACATGTTAATTTCATGGTAGATTATATATTTCTCTGGTATTCAGTATTCGATTTGAATTAATCATGATTGAATTAAAGAAAAGTTGTGATGGGAATTACCTTTTCCTCGTGTCATGCACATTACAATAATCCAATCCACAAGGGACCGAGAAGAATTTCCTCAATTTTTTCGAAAGTTTATTACTTTTTCATTTTTCGTTTCCTTATTTTTTGTTGTCTTTAATAGGCTCTTCTTCGACTGGACCGACGCATTAGTCGCAGCGAACGTAAATTGATAATCAGTGATCTTCTCGAGCGAACCGGCTTAATTTCAAGCGCACACACTCGCATCGGTTCAGATGCCGATCAGAAAGTGCTATCCGGCGGAGAACGTAAACGTCTTGCGTTCGCGGTGGAATTACTTAATAATCCAGTAATAATTTTCTGTGATGAACCGACTACCGGGCTTGATTCTTTTAGTGCGCAACAACTGGTGCAAACATTATACGATCTTGCGAAGAAAGGTACAACAATACTCTGCACAATTCATCAACCTTCGAGCCAACTTTTCGATATGTTTAATAATGTACTATTGCTGGCTGATGGGCGTGTCGCTTTCACCGGTTCACCTCAAAATGCTTTGAAATTCTTCTCTGAGAATGGCTATCAGTGTCCTGAACAGGGCTACAATCCAGCGGATTTCTTAATTGGTGTCCTTGCTACAGATCCTGGATACGAGAAAGCCTCACAACGTTCTGCACAATATTTATGCGATTTATTTGCCGTCAGTTCGGCTGCTAAGCAACGTGATATGTTGGTCAATCTCGAGATACACATGGCTGAATCTGGCGACTATCCTTTCGATCAAGAAATAGATACATTTCGTTCCGCTGCATGGTACAAGTGCTTTCATGTGTTGTGGTATCGCATCTGGCTTACGGTTTTGCGTGACTCGAGAATACAATGGATACGTTTCATTCAGAAAATGGCAATGGCATTTATTATTGGCGGCTGTTTTGCGGGTACTACTGAATTGACACAGCTTGGTGTTCAGGCGGTACAGGGTGCCGTTTTTGTGATGATCTCTGAAAATACTTACCATCCTATGTATTCAGTACTACATGTTTTCCCATTGGGTTTTCCTCTATTCTTGCGTGAGAAACGATCCGGAATGTATTCGACGGCGCAATATTACATAGCGAATGTATTGGCAATGGTAAACAGCTGTTATTCGAAAATATCATATCGCATTAGTCATATCTTTGTTTTTCGATCCTTCTCAGTTACCTGGTTGTGTAGCGGAACCGATACTTTTTGTTGTAATCTGCTATTGGATCACAGGATTACGTGCCACCTCCTATGCCTTTTCAATTACTGTTATTTGTGTGGTTTTGGTAATGAATGTGGCAACAGCTTGCGGTTGTTTCTTTTCAACGGCATTTAATTCGGTTCCATTGGCCTTGGCCTATCTGGTACCCATGGATTATATATTTATGATAACTTCGGGAATTTTTATAAAAATTAGGTAGTCCTTCGATTTTAGATTTCTTAGATTAGGTACTGAACTCTTATTCTTACTCGATTTTATTTCGTTATTTATCCGAAAGTACTCTACCGGTATCAATTTATTGGGTTCAGTATCTCTCTTGGATGCTTTATGCTAATGAAGCCATGATAATTGTCCAATGGTCTGGCATACAAAACATAAGTAAATTTTTGATAATTTCTTCGAATAATTTTTTTGTCCCTTCTCCTTTTTAATCTATCATTTTCATTCTCGGCAGCCTGTTTTGAGGAGAGTGAAGATCTGCCCTGCTTTCATACTGGTCAGGATGTTTTGGACAAGTTCAGTTTCAATGAAGTTAATCTATTTCGAAATATTTTTGCTATGATTGGTATCTATTTTGGCTTTCACATTTTGGCTTATTATTGTTTATGGAGACGAGCAAGAAAAATGTGAATTAAAACGGATCGAAAGCAAAAAATAGTAATTTTCTCAGTTTAATTTAATTAATCTCTGTTCATAAACGAATGTAAAGAATTAACTGGAAATAAATCAATTCGAAATTAGATTTAAATTTTAATTTCTAAAATTATATTTATGTATGGCATTGCATTAAGAGAATACTCTGGAGGTTTAATCGATTATATCGATGCTATTAGAGCTTAAACACATCCATAGCAGCTGGCAGCGTGTCAATTTGCCGAAATTACATAGGTTCTTATGGTGATCTAGAGGGTCTATTTCCATCTTACGCCACGCTATTGCTATGCTACTTGCTGCCAGTTGTCGAACTATTTCTAAATTTTTGTAGCAGCAGAAATATTCTCCATCCTTCCATCTGTTTTTACTTTGTTTATGACAATTGCGACAAAGCAGTTGCTTTCAATTTAATTTATGTTGTTGCTTTTTTTGACACTTGCTGCTAGCTGCAGCTGCTATTGTTTAATTTAATCACTGGATCTTAACGGTGTTTTCAGCCGCCGATAGCTTGTATGGTTGTGCTTAATCTTTTATTCTTCAAATTTTGAACTTAGCAACTTCTATTACAAATTATTTCGATTTTATTTGAATTTGAAATTCCTTTGGTTATACCGACTTTTTTAAGCAGAAAAGTTGTAAACATTGACAAAAGGCGACTGCGAATTTTTTTGTTCTTGTTTCCATTCAGGATAACATCTATATTACTTTAGCATAAATTTTTAAAAAATGTATCTTATACATATAATTGTTAATACAAATATTACCTTTATAAATTTCTTTATATTTTGATATGATAATTTATATTGTTAACAATACATTTATGCTAACCCCCTTTGTTCTAATATCGTAAGACCCTGTATTCTTTTATGATTTGGCATTAAGTTCGTAGGGAATATTTTTATGTTCGCAAACATTTCGTCAAAGAATTACTCGTGATACATATGCTTTCGATTAGATGATTCTGAAAGTACTGAGAGCGTTGGTCTATAGCAATCGAAATATTTTTAAAAATCTTGAAACCATTTTTGAAAACGTTATTTGCAGTAAAAATACATATATGATATTTAAATCTTCGAAAATCCGAGAAATTTTTGAATTTCTAAAAGTTAAATTTTCATATTAGTAGAAACGGATGGTAATGCTTTCTTCTATTTTTAAAAGAAGTTTCGTGATTTTGATGAGTAAATAGCCGACTTCTCAACTCCCTTTTTATTCAAACTCCCTCTGTGTTAATTCTTTATAATTCAACAATTTGTTCGCAAATACTCCATGCCCTTTCCAGTGTCTTAAGTTATTGGACATCGAGTCTTCCGCTTGTAATGAATGCTGCGAGTGATCGACATGAATGAGCAATTGGTGATATTCGAGTCGTTAGGGCTCATTGATCGCGAAGATTTAATTAGTGACAAATGTTCTTAAAATGATTGTGATGGTCCTTGCAAATATCTGTTTGCATATGTACTCCCTTCGGTACTTATAGCCGGCAGCTGCAGCGGTTTTTGCTTTTATTTTCGCGGTTCTCACACTTTTCGCATTGATTGGCTTCAGAGTTATGCTTCTATTCATTTGACGAATTTCAGCGTGTGCTCTAATGCTGAGATCAGAGAGATTTACGTTCTCCTTCAGAAGTATTTCCAAATTTTCAATGGAATCTTTTATAGCCGTCTGAAGCTTTTTGGCAACTAATTTATCTTTGAAATTCGCAGACGGAAGTAAAAATCGATTTTAAATTGAATTACAACTATTGTCGTTGTTCACCGAATTGTTGTCGGCTGTGACCGAATGCGAATGTATTGATGCGACGGTAAAATTGGTCGTCTGTATACTCGAGCAAGGTGAATGATTTGTCGTGGAATCGGCTGCACTTTTTACCGTGCCAAACGAAGCAGTGATGTTGTGTGGACGACATAATGATTTTCGGCGTTGTGCCGTTATATTTTGAAGATATGAATCCAAATGCGGATAAACGATTGACGTCACTTTTGAGGAATTAGTATAATCGTGTGTCCGATCGTTGGTAATCGTCGATATTTTTGTTTCATTCGGTTCATCGGATGGCGATAGTGGTAGTTGCTGTTTTGTTTTCTCTTCAATAGAAAAGGTTGTGACCATTTCTCTGTGTTTTGTTTCCTTAAAAGATTTCCTCTTGCCCTTTAGAAAATACGTAATCATTGAACCCTTGCCTTTGACATTAATACTGCCGCGACAAGTTAAATCGTAGCCGCGATTTTCTAAAATTTGGAAAGTTTCCTCCGTAACCTGAGAATTTGATGAAACAAGAAAAAAAGAACAAAGAGAACAAGTAAAGAGTAAAAGCAAGGAAAACTGGGTAAAAATAAAGGCAATCGATCAAACGTATTCTTTTGGTTGAAAGGGCAATTTTTCAATTTAAAATGCATTTACTTGAATATGATCGAGTAATCCCGTAGAATCCATACGTGATGCCACATTAACCGCATTGCCCCAGATGTCATATTGAGGCTTGCGGGCACCAATAACGCCAGCTACGACCGGACCAATATTAATACCTTCAGGAGAAGAAAAAATGTAATAAGAGATACCGCTAGTGCGGTTTCAGATGATATTACGTTTAAAAAAGTACCCATTGAAAAGTTAAAACTCACCAATTCGCATACGGAAATTATTGAAAGAGTGTTTGTTAACTTCTTCGATCTTTCCAAAAAGTTGCAAAGAGTAATCGGCCATGGATGTCACGTGTTGGTAATTTACTCGATCACAACTGAGCGAAGTTAGACCGGAGGCAGCCATATAAGTTGCTCCAGTACTTTTGATCTTTTCGATATAGCTGTAAATCAAACAACCAATAAAAATTAACTGTAAAATATTTGTAATGAAGCAAATGCTTACCAAAATCGCTCTTCACCTAATAATTCATCAAAATCCGCAATAATTTCATTGAGAAGCCGCAAACATTCAACACCTTCGTTATTCGCCTCTAGTTCTACATAAAATTCGGAAAAGTTTGGTATCGAGGCGAACATAATGCAAACACTGTCACACTGCTCGTGGTACAGATCCTTCGGGGGGGAAGAAATGGCGATGGATAATGACGGATTCTAGTTTAGATCGATGTGTCATACAAAATGATAAATTGATGCTTTCTAACCAAAGAGATTATATTGCCAACGTCGAGATGGTCGTCGATTGAGGCCAAGGAATGAACGAGGGAAAAGATTTTTCTAAGCCAATGCTTAGGATTGACACCGAGGTGCCAAAACACCTCGGTGATTCACAATAAAATAGTACGCACTCACCTACCCAAAGTCATTAACTCGGATTTGCATAAACACATTGAAAAAACTATTGCAAATAAAAAAATTTTCTTAATAAAAAGAAAATTAAAGGAGATTGTTGTATTGCCATTGCTTCTGCGATTGTTTAGAAAATCACACTCAATATTGTTGCCCAAAATTACAACAACAATTCATAATTTTAAAAAATTATCATTTGGAAAAATTAGATTAAAAATTAAATGCAAGAAAAACTAAATCTGTCGTATCAGACTCATGAATCCTTACATCAATATTTTTCTCTCTGCTTAAAAAATGCTCTGCCACATGAACCGGTAAAATATTTTCCAATAACTTGCGATTGTACGCCTGCAAATGCTCCATATCTTCTTTCTCTTCTGCAACATCAGCATCAGCAGAAGCGGCATCAGCCCCAACGAAGCGGAAGTGGCAGCAATAGAGAGAAAACAAATATATAGATATAGATGAATACGACAATGTGGAGAAATTGTAAAAAGCAAAAATTAAAAAAACAAATACTTTGCGCCGGAACTAAACACAAAGTTAAACAGTATGTTCGTTAAAATCGTCGGTAATGGTAAATGCGTTGAGTCTTATAAACACCTGAATCATATCGGAAGGGGAAAAGTTGAATAAGGAGGAATCAGTTTCCACGTACAGGAAATGTTGAAATGAAATTCGCTAGATGAACTGAACGAGAACTATAGAATCGAACCAAGGCAATTGTTAGCGAATAACAAGCAACGAGCAACGAGCAATCAAATTTCCTCGAGGTTAAACATATTCATTGAATATAATTTTGATTTAATTTTTGATTTTTTAATTGATATATTTTCGCTTTTTGGTTTAAAATATAAAAATGTATTAACAGAAATGTGTTAATTTATTTAAACACAATGCTAAATTATTATTATATTTAATTACTTTTAATTACTATCATACAAGTGGCTCTCTCAATTACTCACCTGTGGCTTGCAGTTTCCAAATGAAGTCCAACCGGTAAGTGGCTTCCGTTTGAAGGCTGTGAAAGATGAGCGCCAGGACGAAGGTGAAGAGGAAAATTAAATCAATTATGTAGCGTAGTAAGTCTTCTTCCGCACTGTCGGGACTATGTAATTAAAAGTAATCGTCGCGTCAAGCTATTGCCGAGCAAATAGGATGGAATAATTAGAAGGGAACCGTACTGAAGAAGAAGGGAGAGGGAGAGAGAGAGAATGCAAGGAAATAAAAAATCGACGTAAAACCAGAGATAATGAGACATGATGAGAAGTAATGAGATTATAATATCTTAATTTTTATTCATTTGATAAATAAAATATTATGATTTTTAAAAAAATATTGAAAACTGTAATAATTAGAATTTATTTCATTATAATAAATAAGAAACCGAACTGCGATTTACTTCCCTGGTATTAAATGAAGTTCAGGTAAAAGTATTTCACGGTAACTTACTTAGTGGTGTCTTAGTGTTAAAAATTATTTATTTATTTATATATTTATATATTTCACATATATTTGGGGGGAATATTTGACAGTAAAACTATGTGAAACAATAAAAGCAAACTATCTATTACTTCAGTTTCGCTCGAAATTCACGGCAATTTATTTTCGTCATATTAAGAAAAATAATCTAAACAAAATGAACACTAATCGTTCGAGCTTCAACTCAATAACGACCCCGTTTCTATAGATAAATATACAGCTTTTATACACTGAATCATTATATTTCATTTATCAAATGATTAAAATATAAGAAATTGCTATGCTTATGTTCAATAAATTCAAACAAATTTGGAATTGGTGTCTATGCAAACATGCAAAAAAGTCATGTTGGAATGGGTATAAATTTCTCAAGCAACCTGTTTCGAACTCCTTTAAACAGTGTTTGAACAGTGTGGAATTAATGGTATTAAAATAAATTAAGGACAAGTGGAGAAACAGAAAAAGGAATTAGAGAAGAGCATCACAAGACCGCTTATAAGACTCTTACTCTACTAATTTGATGCATTCTGCAGCCGGAAATGGAAGAAAAATGATAGGACTTGCAAAGGAAATTAAATTAGGCGCATTATCGTATGTCCGCTTTGTTTTTCCCTCTCCTCTTCTTACTACACCACCACGCTTTCCCCTTTTGCAATCAATGATTAGCATTACACTTACCCGTTGGAGTAATGGATTTCATTGCGGTGATAGATCGACAACGGGAAGGCAATGTAACACGCCGCGCCAGTAATGAATAAGATAAGCTTTAGCAAGATCCTCATCACTTGGTGCATTGAACAAGTCATCATCGTAAGCAAAATAAGTAGTAAAAGTGTCTGTGGATGGTGTTTGACATCAAAACGTTGGATATATACAGAAAAAGATAGAACAGAGAGATAGAGATAGAGAGAGAGAGGCAGAAGCATTGATATGGTTTGGATGGGGGTAGAATCAGCTTATTTACATAATGCCCGATTATATTTACTCACATTCATCTCAAAATAATTGTCACAGTCTGAGCTTGTGATATCAATGCTCGTGGTGGCATTCGTGACGTTACTGGTAGTATTAACGAAAACTTTTAATGCTTTACTGTGGCTGTTGTTATTACATTTGTTGTTATTACTTTCAAAATGAATTAGCTCTTCCAACTAGTGGAATAGGATGTTAGTTAACGATAGATCAGAAATTAAAATATTTAATAAAATTAAAATCTTTGATAACAATTTATAGAATATGACAGTTCTGGAGATATCTATTGGCAAGTATAAAATAATTATTCTATGTAGATTACATTTAACACGTTTCACCAATGCATAAATGATAAACTGTAAATATACCTAGTTAGACTCAGTCTCTTTGCGGTTATAAGTTCTGCGTGCGATTCAATAAAATGGCAATTAAATTCGCAAATGGCATACACTTTATCGCTTCCACATCAAACGTCGTCGTCCGGCTTTAAAGTAGTTTTGGGAACTATCGACTGATTCCAACTATCGATAGTTAGTAACTGAATAATTTTAACTATCGAATGATTTTCTTCATTCATTCATTCATTTACTCGACCTATTACTGTTCAATTTATGTATTGACAACATAATCAACTTACTTGTTTCTCTTGTTTGATTATTTGGGTATCCGTTTTTACTCTCTGAAGCATTTATTACTAAGAAGTACCGAATGTTTGAATTATTCGATAGTTTCTAGTACTCGTAGTTACTAATTCTGGGAGACAGATGCACTCGTTGAATGATTTCTGAATTACTAAAAATTATCGAATAAATGATTAATTTACAACTATCGAATAACTCGATAGTTTTTATTCAATAGTTCACAACACTACTTTAAAGTAAAGCGTAACAATGCTAGTACGAAACGAAACGCGATCTGCCTTTGAATAAGTAACTTTTTTGTAATCCACAAGATACGTGTTGTAGATTGTAATTGACTTTAAGGGTTATTGTTTTGTTGTTGAGGTCATTAAGGTCGTTGATGTTAATGCTAAAATAAATATTCTTGATGTTATGTGTTTAATTTATCATTGTTACGTGGGCTAACGAAAATGGATAAAAAAGAAGGAAAAAGTAGTTGTTTTTGTAAAAAATATCACTTCTAGTGTTTTATCACAAGCGCAGAAGTAGTAAGATGGATTGGTTGATATTCCGTATATCAGCCCTAGCCGAAAACTAAAGGGGTTAAATTAAATCATAATAAAGAGATGAAGGTTTTTAAACTTTATGAGGGCTGTGAAATGATTTGAATTAACAATACTTAATGTTGCTTTTGTTCTTTATTTAACCTACAGATTGGGTCTGACTTTGATTATAAAATATAAGAATGCTCGTGAAGCAAATTCAGCGAATGAACTTTTTCTCTCCAAGGGATTTCTCGAAGGGATTCAACCACTTTTCCCTACCAATCAGTCCTTTAAGTTTTGTTTGATTGCATAAATTACTTCTAAAGACATTGCATTAACGCGCGCGACAATCTGTCGTAAAATGTCTTATTACTGAAATGTCGTATTATGTCCTATATTTTGTTACTATTTTTTATTTTGCTAAAAAAAGGAACTACATACTCGAGAACGACATCGAAATTCCTAAAATCGAGATATATAAACATATATACCATCAACCATAACTAAAGGTAGCCACAATTATTCCTACCATCACGAAAAATATCGTCAAGGCAATTAAAATGACAGGAATAAAGCCTAAAAATTCTGAAAATGCACGATTTCTATGAACTGGTATGGAAATCCTTTCCAAAATATTCGGCAACTATGGTAAAGAAATAAGAAATCATAAATATATTTGATGCAGTTTTTTATTTCAAATAACTTACAGTTACTTTATAACCATGTGAAAGGGCGAAAAGCACATTCAAAAGCATCAGAATATTGGAAATACTGGAAAGGATATACGTACTAAGATAGCTGGAAATATAATAGACGTATAAATATATTTAAAATAAAATTGTATAAATAAAAAATATATCGAATATCGAACAATTAATTTAATCAACTTACGATTTAAAAATTATATGGCGAATCAAGGTGATGGCGAAGAGTACAATGGAACTGCAGGAAATATATAGACATAGCATTCTGTCCGGCTCGATGTTGTACTAAAAGTCCATGAAAATGTTAACGCCAACAAAAACGTAATAGAAAAGACGGGAAAACACGTAATGAAAACGTAGGAGATGGAAAAGTAAGCAAATATCAGATTCGCAGTAAAAAATTTAAACCTTTTCTTCCAATTCCTTTTTCCTGAATGCCAAAAATATTGATCGACAGTGCTCGGAGCGTAAGTGATCAATACTTCGTGCATCAATCGCACGCTTTAAATATTCATCGACTTCATCCTCTGGATCTTTTTCCAATTCTGAAGGCTCAGCCAAACCGATTCTAATTAAAATTAAAAAAATTAAGCTTTAAATAATAAATTATTTCTTTAACATCTGTTTTTTTTAAAAAAGTATATTTAATGGGTTTTAAACCCAATTATACTCAATATTTATACTAAATTTAAACTCAAAATTTCCATTGAGGAAAATGCAATATTGAATTTTAATTTGCTCATTTTTGATTAATGATAATGGTTTGACTTACTTTGTTATGTTCATCTGACCACTGACATGACCCATCATACGCAATTCTTTCGAAATATTACCTTTCACTTGCAACTTGTAACGTGGCTTATGAATACTCTGAAGAAAATTAAAAAGTAAAAAGAACTGCACGGTCATTTTTATCAGTTGTCAGTGGCGGTGAATCAATAATTACCCCCCGATAAGTATCACCAGGTACAATTAAATATGTCTCAATTTGATGCTCCTTGAGGTACAAATTACGCTCGCCACCATTACCGGGTTGAACTTCATAATCGGCATCCAAACAATTTAAGGTGTCTTTGGTAATGTGCACGCGGCTATGTGACGCCAATATCATTATAAGAAATAAATAAAAGAAAATGCTGTAAAACAATCATGTTATTTGTATTGAAGATGATATTTGCTTTCTCAATTCATTGTCAATTTATTGTCAGTGATTTGTTTCGTTTCAGGAATTCAAAAAATTTACCTTTACATTAATCATCCCAAATTAATTAAATTAAATTTACAGCAGAAGAGATTGTCATTTCTAAGAATTTAATAATTCTTAGAAATTATATATATATATATATATATATATATATATATATATATATATATATATATATATATATATATATATATATATATATATATATATATATATATATATATATATATATATATATATATATATATATATATATATATATATATATATATATATATATATATATATATATATATATATATATATATATATATATATATATATATATATATATATATATATATATATATATATATATATATATATATATATATATATATATATATATATATATATATATATATATATATATATATATATATATATATATATATATATATATATATATATATATATATATATATATATATATATATATATATATATATATATATATATATATATATATATATATATATATATATATATATATATATATATATATATATATATATATATATATATATATATATATATATATATATATATATATATATATATATATATATATATATATATATATATATATATATATATATATATATATATATCTGCGCACTTACCCCGGTATTCCACCACTTTCCATATGATTAGCTAGCGTCACATCATTCGACCAAACATCGAACTGCCATTTAATCAAGCCCAGAACGCCGCAGTGAACTCGACCCGTATGAATACCAACTCGCATATTTACGTTAACGGCTATCACTTCCCGAACGAGGCTGAATGATTTCAAAGGTAACCCAATTTTTAATAAGTAACGGAATGGTGTAAATAGAAGATTCAAAGGGAAATAATTGAATATTCATAGAATGTGAAGGACCATGGCTAAAAGCATAATAATGTAGTCACATATCAATATCTAAATCAGCATTGTTATCAGGACTACTAGTCAATCAATCAATCAATTTTTCCTTATTATAACATTTATTCAATTGCACTTACGCTATTGCATCAATCATGTCCAAACCCATTTCGACAGCACAATGCGCATGATTTGGTATGGGCTCCGGTAATCCCGATACACAATAGTAGCAATCACCAAGTAATTTAATTCGTAAACAATGATGTTCAGCGGCCAATCGATCAAATCTAAGAGAAAGATTTAATAATAACAAATAAGAACGCTGCCATCGGCCTGGCCGAAACTTATATATCCTACACCCGTAATACAAAAATATAGTCTGATTGATTATTTATCTTTTCTAATTAATTTAGATACTACTAACGCATCTTCAACACAGCTTTAGTCAAGAAATGAAGCGTACACCGTCTATTCTTATGGAGTGTTAATGTCTATTATCAACCTCTTGGTATCAAACAACCTATGATGGAAATGAATATTTGTGCCAAGAATCATGTCGAAATCTCGCTCTATTGCTGGCCTTAGGTTTTCGCGATTTTCACAGACAGACAGGCAGAGCCAAACAGACAGACATACATACATATAGACAGTCAGACAAATCGACGGGCGGATATGGGTGAACAGATTCAAATTATTCCGTGCGGGAATATATATACTTTTCTGTACCTGCTTCGTTTTCTTTAATGCGCATCAAACGAAGGGGGAAAACTAGTATACCCTATCCATTCGGGTGTGGGGTATAAATGGGTACCATCATGATATATTCTTTTTCTTATTCCTCTTTTTCTTGTGTTTGACCCTACGCAACTTGAATTGCTGTTTTGTAAGCACGATTCGTCAACGCAGCGAATTCTTTTAGATGTGCCATAAGGTTTTACATCTTAATTTTTCGAGTGACATATTTTCGCTTATGAGGTCGAAACCAGCAGAATTTTTTAACTTCATTTTATGTGAAGGTTAATTTAATAAATTGAAATAAAAAAAACACTTTAAATTTTAATTAACAAATTATTCTTACTTATATTTAAGTTAAATGAACGATTCGCATTAGCAGTGAGAATTTAATATTTACCTGGCAAAAAGTTCATTCAAAAGGCGAACTAGTTCCTCAGCTGTACACTGATCCGATAGGCTGGTAAAGCCGCAAATATCGGCAAATAAAATACTATGCATAAAATAAAGAAATTCAAACTATTTATATTAATACAATAACTTAATAAGGAAAACCATAACAACTTAATAAGGTTTATATAAACGATATACTAATCCTATATATACTAAACCTAATGAAACCCTCAAAAGCAAAATATTAATAATACTAAATTGCTTGTTGAAGCATCAAGCCCAGTAATTAATTCCCTTAGAAAATATAAGTTCCACGTGGTAAAAGTTTTTTGTATTAAAAGTCATTCATACGCTGCGATGTTCCCTTCCAGCAAAAATTCCCCAATTCCGAAAGGTGAATACATCATTTCGGAGATTATTTTTGAAGTACGTTCAACATTTTATATCCTGTCAGGTCTTTTGATTTTTTATTCCTCGGAAATTTCTTAATCTAAAAAAGGCTTTAAATTTAAAAATTTAAATTTAAAAAGGCTTTTAAATTCCTTTAAAACGAACACTTAATGATCATTTTTTGTAGTGGGTTATAGCGAGTATCGCAAATGCAAATTGCAAACCATATATGCAAACCATATTCGCTAAAAATGGTTTTTATAAAGTAGAAGACTCTTATTCATAAACAGAAATTGGTTAAACTACTATTAATAGAAATGATTCGGTAGAATAATCATCAAATGCATCAAAATTAAATCGTGATGCAAAAATCGAGACATTATTAACTAATGGAAGATAAAATAAAGGTGTAACATAAAAAACATACTTTCTGCTCGATTTATCAACTCTATTGGCTTTGCAGTATTATTTACCTGACATTCTCGTGTCTTTGTATGTAAATTTTATGAAACTGCGATTCTCGTGTCTGTCCTGCAATGTCATCTTTCATTTCCATGGCGACATGACGTGGCAATACTGACAGTAAAAGACGCTCCTTTACCATAATATTGTGCACACGATTGTGTTTGTGTGAATGAAAGTGAGTACAAATGAGAGTATGTAAAGACTTTTTGAATTAATTTTTAATGAGTGAAGATTAAATGCTTAATAAAAATTCCTCCCTAACAAGACGAAGTATTGTTACGTTATTTGAAAATTCCTTGGTAATGTTTCAGATTCCATTACTCGATTGTGAATAGCCGACTGAAGCAATATAATTTGCTGTTAATTTTAGTTCCAGAATTTATTTGTCACTACTATTTCGAGAATACTACATCTGCCAGTAAAGGTTGCGAGTATACTACATCTGGATACAAAATTAGAGCAAATGAAAAAATAGACAAAATTAAAGCAATCTTTTATTGAGAGAATACCCCCACGTCATCAAATGTGATGTTTGACCGGTATGATGATAATTACCAGCAGAACATAACAGAAACGACTGCGACATCAATTCCACATCATATATGCATCACTATGTCATAGTATCTGGGTCACTAGATGGCACAACAGCTTTATCTGTCATCAGATAAAACTAATGAAAATTTAGATAATGATTTTCTCCGATTTTACGTCAACGATTGCTGTTTTATGATTAGTTGGAACGAAGTCCGGCCCAAATTTGGCATTCATTTATTGGAACGATAAACTAACAATATATAAATTATACAAATCGACATAATTAAGAAACCGTTTATTCCAATTAAAAGCGGCTTCCACTGCTTGTAATTGTTCTATCGCCATCCCTGGATTATGAGTGATCGGCCCTGTGAGCTATTTTCTATCCAAATTGTGATGCACTCATTATTGTTGGCGTGTACAAGAGTTCATTCAACAAATATATCCGACGACGCTCTTGTTCTCCCTAATACTCACAGTTTGCCGGTGCCACAATCTACGTCCACACGTGCCCATAAGTGGCCATCCGTCCGCACACGTGCATAGTGCTTCGGCTGGAATCTGCTGTTAGTGACTCATACTCTCATTCGTTATCTAAGGCTGTTCATAGCCGGACATGGACAAAAATCGACACCTATAGTTATTTATCTGCCTTCTGTTTTTATTTTTCACTCGATATATTTTACAATTCCTGGCATCAACTTCTGAATATCGTCTCTCATAAACTCCACTGATTGTTTTGGATCGTGTGTTGGTCTGTGGACGTTATGTGCTGGTTTGCGTAGAACGGGTTCCGGCTAACGGTTCTTGCGTCAATATATATGGGATCGTTTTGGCAAATGTTTTTGTAGTTTACTGCGGATCTAGTATACACGTCCCGTATTCCTCTAAAAAATGCCTCGCTTTTAAACGCTTCAATTATTTCAGGTTGTGAGTCTGAATAAACCAATGAGTCTGAATAAACCATTTATTCGTAAGGTTTTTGACGTCAATTCAATAATTTCATCCGGAAATCTTTTTCTTGGTGTCATTGCTATATCGACATTTAATAGTTGCCATTATTGCGTCATAGTTTCCTTTGTCGGTCTCAGAAATCGTCTGTGGAACTTCTGTCGTATATCCTTTAATAGAGACCACTAAATCCGTCATTCTGTCTGCCGAGCACTAGTAATTAACTTATACTGTGGTTTCAAACTGCAACTTGAAAGTTTTAAAGGATATTGCTCCGTCAAGCATCAGGGCCAAGTTCATGTTCTTCAACAGTGATGCCTTCGCTTTCCATTACTTCAGGTAGAGACGCTGCTAAATCTGCTTTGTGGCCTGTGACAGTCAATCTACTAGCCTCCACACTTCTTCTGAGTCTGGATGTTTTAATTTAGAAAATTGCGACATGGTATAGGATGTGACATAGTTGTGACACATGTGTTTCGTGTAGTAAACATCGCGCTCGTTTCTGTAATGTTCGCGAAGTTTTTACCGCGAATTACACGCATGTACCGTGAATTTGTCGCAATACTAGTTTTTGACGATGTCGATGGTTTCAATTTCTGGTTCCTGGCGCAACCTTTCTTAAAAATTACAAATAAGATCCTAAGTTATTCCTTTTGTTAACGGAAGGCTTTACTAAAAATTAGGTAGACGACAAGTCAACAGATGTTTGTACTCTAAAAATCATTGTTACGTCTGTCGACTTTGCAAAAGCTTGAAATGAAAGCGTATTTAATACTAATTTGGAGCTTCTGGAGAGATAAAAAATTCTCATTAATTGAATATTTGTATGACGTCATTGTTCACCATGTACCCTATGTATCGGAAATTCTCTCAATTTAGAGTAAAATGGAAATAAACATCAAAGCACATTAAAAAAGATTCTTGAGACATCAAAAGCATATTATGCAATGGTATTCATCCACACAAAATCTTCATCTAAGCCGAAGCGTGGCACATTATGGGCTGAATTTCAAGCAGTGACATGACGCCAACTGTCACATGGCCTGCCGTTTTGGGTCTACACACACTTATTCATTCACCTGCACACAAACTCAAACGCACACATACGCACACAAGCATGCACACACATGTACACGCGCCACCTGTTGTTGGTTTTCTCTCTGGATACGCAAGCGAGCTTCAATGCATTGGCGTGTTTCCATGAAACCCTTACGTTGCCCTCTTTCTTTTAACCAATGAGTATAGATGCCGGTTAAGTTGGCACAAAAGAGAGTCAGATGAATGCAAAGTAACTAGAACGACAGAAAGGAGAGAAAAAATAATGAAGAGAGCGCCAACAACATATAATAGAATATTAATGAAAAATAAGTAGAAGAAACGAACATAAATGTTAAATATGAAGCTAAACTAACTCACATCCCTCCATTGCGAACCCTCTTCGGATTGTGCATTCGTATGCAAATATGTGTAAACGTGTGCACCAGAAAGGATCAAACCACCAATTAGAGCCTCCCCCAAGCGTAACGGCAGCATAGTATATGTCATATAGACAAAGATAATAGAGCAAGATCTGCCGTTAAAGGGCTTACTGTGTATCATAAGGTTAAAAAGAAGAATAAGAGCATATTAAAGAGTATGAAATAGAAGCAAAAAGCAGAGGAGATGTATTTCAAAGAATCTGATTCACTGGAAGAGACTATTAACGAATAAATATAATAAATTGATAGATGTTTCACAGACATGTTTATATTATTACTCAGAGTCGCTCGAAAGAATATAAACTAAAATGAAAAAAATATCGATGTGCCCCAATTTATATTCGATATGCTCGAATTACACCAAAGTTATCTCTTCATCTTTCTTTAACGTCACGAATTCAGTATAAGCTATGATAAATTTCCTCTTATAATTTAAAATATCCCGTTTCACGTCTCCTCCCGTTTTTCCTCTAAAGAGATAATGTTTTGATTTTATTGTATTTATCGAACTTGTTTTGCTTCAATTAATTAAAACCATAACTATTTAAAGTGTTTTAATGTTATTCAACCATTGGGTTAATTCCTTACATGGGTATCGTTGCGTAATCAAAAGCATATTGTATGGCGACGAACGTGGCCAGAATAAAATACGAAACCAATACAAGTAGGATTTCATTGACGGCAGGCTTCGATAGAATGCATAATAAACCTTAAAAAAATTATGAAAAATATTAATGAATACTGGATTCGAGCAGAAAAGAGTAATAAAGGGAGAAAAAGAGGGAGAGAGCGAGTGAGAGCCGATATAGTATGTAAAAATATCAAAAAAATCAGCCAATCAAATAAAAGTTATTTTAATTGGTGAATTATTGTGTTCATCGAACTTACAGCAGTAAACAACACCACATACGGCCAGCACCATGAAAACCATTAAATTTCTTCTATCAATTTGTTTCATAGCATTCAGTATCGATTGCTTGTCATAATTAAAATAAAAATTCCCTTGCTTATAGACAGCCTCATTGTTATCATCATCCATATCGTAAATACCACGTTCAGCTTTATAAACTTTATTATCATCACCATTATCATTATCATCATTATCGTTCTCATAATTTTCATTACTAGTCCTAGCATCCCTAAGATTTTCGCCACCACTATTTGCATCAATCTCTTCATCTCCATTGTAGCATTTGCTCTTTTGTTGCTTGAGTTGATATCCTTGCATTTCGCCAAGCAACCGAGCTGCTTTCGTAGTTCTTTTTGATATTTGATGTATTGGAGCCTTACCAATTAATTCTTTATTAAGTCTCGAAACGGGATTATTATAATAATTTCTTCCTTTTCTGATGCCGCCATTGTTGGCATTATGTATTGCTCTACGATTCTCGATGAGCAACACTTTCATACCCTTTTCACCTTTATTCGTATTCCTTCTATAGATCCATGTTTCATTCCTTTCTTTATTTTTTACCTTTTGATAATTTGAATTGGTTTCACTCTCGGCGGATGTATTTTTACTTGTAGTTACACGTTCTTTAAAGTCATTTCCTGTTACTGCATTTCCTCTCTTTAAACTGATTGCGTGGAAAAGAAAATTAAAAATTAGTGAAATTACTTTCAAAATAATCTAAATATTCCGTATTCCGTTTAATTGCGAAATGCATATTTTGCATTTTCCGATTTTACAAAAAAAATCATTATTTTTTAGGGAAATTTTATAAAGTATTTGTGTTGCTTTTTTTGCCAACTCGTAACAACACGTTATTCGCTAAGCAGAGAGAGAAATTAAGAAAAAATTTATTTTGAAAATTGTGAAGGAAAAGAGTAAAAGAAAGTAGTAGTTATTCTTCTACCGGTTTTCTCTTATTTTCTTTATAACAACCGTCCACCTCATATATCACTATTTCTTTGGTGAAATTAATGCGTTTCATTTCTTACAAAAAATCTATAAATTTATTTTGCACCAAAAATCGAGAAAGTGCATTTGAATTAAAAACTATTACTTCAAACTACTTTCCAAATACTTACAGCGATCTCTTGAAATGATGTCTCTGCGTGCGCAAATGTTTCCGTTTTAATTGTAAGATTACGATGGTATTGATTTCGATGAGTCCACTATTTGATATCTATTTAGACCAAAGTAATTATAGAAGCAGTTTTATTGATTTATTGTTTTTGGGAAATCATTTCGAAGGAACTATTACTAACCGCCGGCAACCGAGATTGAAATATCCGTTCGGTGGCATATCGTCGTTTTTTAACACTGCGAAACTTTCGCAAGTTCATTTGTTCCGAATTATAAAATATACCTGATGAATATTCCCGATGAGGTCCCTGAAATGCCTGAATGTTGTTTGTTAACAAGTTGGCCTTCATTAGTGATGATATCAATGGTTCATTGAAATACTCTATCTGTCTGTTATCTGTGGTAATTGTAATCGTTTCACTATCAAAGCCAATGCCTTCATAGGTTTTGGCGCGTGATAACATAGGGGTAGCAGCTGCAGACGCTGTAGTAACGATATCCCTTACAGAATCGTCATCATTATACGAAATATTATTAATCGCGGTACGATTCATGCGTGCTGAAAGGTTACGTTGTATGATGAGAGTAGTAAGGGTTAAGTTAGCGCTGGCCAAAGCCAGAACAAGAAGAAGAAGAAGGGCCAGGATATGCATAGTATTGCTTTGGTTCATACGCAGGAAGTAGCGCTGGTACAGCACTTCAATCTAAATATAGAAATAACGAGGAGTAAGGAGAGAGTGGAAGTTAGAGAGAAACAGATTAACGGAAAGAGAGAGAGAGAGGGGAAGAAAACCGATTAGCTAACAAAGCAATACAAATCAAGAGAACCTAATTTTTCTATAAACTTCTTAGGTTCTGCCTGAAGGTGTTAATTGACCGACAATTAACCGAGAATTTTATTGACTTGCTGGTCCTTAATTGATATCTTATTGAGCCAACGATGAAACAGTAGCCCGGGAAAGGTTTCAGACTGATAACATATTCAATTTATACTTCTAAAGGAGTGAGAGGTTTAAAACAATTTTGCAAAATATTTACAAAGATTTCTTTAATAAAATATGGACACATTATTTTCATTTAACTTAACTACGGCCAACACTCCCTCCCCGGTCACTGTATATTAAAGGAATCTATGAATTTTTTCCTTTTAAAGCTCTGAAATTTATTTCAAACTTTTTAATTTAACTTTATTTTATATTTTTTAATAAATTAATTTAATAACGATCTACCTGGATATTTTTGTATTGATGTGCTGAACACATCCTTAGGATAACCTTGTTCAAGCGATACCAAAAGGATATTGTTGGTGAATTTACATTCACATTGGGATTAATTTCAGGATTGCGATTATCGAAAGAGTCAATCGAGTCTACAAAGAAAGAAAAATTATTTAGAAGTGAAGCTATAAATTAATGTATCCTTAAATCCCTGACTCTGTCATAAAACGGTCCCGTTAAGGAATAAACAGATTCAGACATCACTGTTTGACAGTTTAATAAGATTTGTCAGACTGGGCTTGGAGTGAACTCATAAACGCTGTGGCGTGCGACGAGTCAATTTGTCAAAATTGCGTAGGCTCTTGTGTATATCGAAAAAAGGCTGTTTCTAAACATTTGTAGCAGTATAAATATTCTTCGATCCTTCTCTTTGTTTACTTTTATGACAATTACGACAAAGCAATTGCTTTCAATTGTTTAATTTATTGCAGCTTTTATTTAATTTAATCATTGGATATTAACGTCGTTTCCAGGCACCGCTAGCTGTTATGGTTGCATTTAAGCTTTTACTATGTGAGATATAATTATTTGAAAAATGAACCTTGGAAAAAAACTAAAGACTATGCCCACCCAGTAAATGTGCAATAAAAAAGCAATATAACCCTAAGATAATTCCAAGTATTTAAAGTTGTTTCTTTTTATGATTCTCTAATTAAAAATACTTACTCTGTTGCAAAATTTGATCTTTAGAGCATTGATATGCTAACTGACTATTGGATACGAATGCTGCCGAATCTTTTGAATTAACGGGATCATCGATATTCCAACGAGCTGCGCCTGCCTGAAAATAGGTAAAATTTTGCCAAAGGATAATGCGAAAAATTTAATATTTCGCAATCATAGTTCTCTTTGGTAAAACAAATCCACAATGTTATTGACAAACAGTTGGACAGATTCATTTCATGTCATCCAATCAAAATGTAAGCCAACCAATTGGTTTGAGTCTTTTACTAGGTATCTGTTGTTGTTTCCTTCTCGTTGGTAAGAGGTTGAACTACACAAGTGCGTTCATTTCTGGACAGTGAAAATATTCTCCAAATCTCAAATCATACTTCAAAGTCATATCATAAATGTCAACCGAGGAAACGAAAAAGTCTATGAGGGTGTTTGAGTTTAAAAATTGCGTGTGACCGTTTTACTTTTGCAAGTTTTGAAATGAACAACCATGGAGTCGAAGCAATCGTCAGTCGTGCATACAGCACTCCATCACCCGTCAATATAATCGATTTCTCTTGCTATTTTATATTCCGAATTTATAAAATAGAATTACCAATCAGCCCACCTTCTGCATGAATAGTCATTATAACCACAAACTTACCGCAATTAAGCTGCTGCTCGCCACAGTCTCCCCCTCCCTGACTTTCGTGTTAAAATGTTCAATGACTTCCCAGTTTGACTTTGTTGTGCTATTTGAGGGATATAGCGGATGGGTTGATTTATTGGGGCCTTGTAATTCCGCCGGCGGTGAAGGAGAATGAGCATGCCTTAGAGAAGCAGATCGTTTACTGAACTTGTGCTTTAGAATCAAAGTGTTCTGAAAGTTATTACAAAAAAGGCAATTGAAATATAAAATGCAACGAAATTGACGAATGGTTCACTAATAGGACACTAACAGGACACGTCTTAGAACTTAGTCTTCTAACATAGAACTTCTAGCAATACTCACTTCTTTATTTTCGATACCATGGCCCAGACCTCGAAGGGAGAACTGTTTAGACCGGTATTTCTTCTGTGATTCTGAAGAGACCGAGCGGAAAGAATCAGGAGAATTCGAACTGGAAGCCATCTGGGTGAATTTGTTAAGGTATTTGAACAATTGTATCTGGAAGATGATATCCATATAATATTTTGGGAATTTTTAATGAATTCATAACAAGTATAGTTACTCACTCCACCCACACCTAAACACCCTATGTTCAAACAAAATGTCTTTATCGAAGGTATCGGGATATAAGAAAAAGTATCGAAAATATGCCCTTGGTTTAGGTCTAGATGGAGTTCGAGAGCTTAAGATATAAACTCCTAGTGTACTCAGAAACGAATATTCGTATACAAAAAATAACTTCTCAAAGTTATTAACTAAATGTGAAATAAATCGAGCAATGACATTTTCAAAGCATTTGAAAATTGAATTATGAAACGAATAATAAGTTATAAACGAAATTTAAGCAAACGTTCTCCAATGGATGAGACACACATTTCAATCTCTCAATAATTTGAGCAGGTTAGCTCACGGATTAGGTGGCTGGCCGGTGTGAATAAATAACAGCATTTACAGGTTCAAGAATTTTTAGGATCTTCAGAATTTCTAAAATGTTTTCAAAATGAATTTTGAATTCACGAATCCTTCGAAATTATTCAAAACTTTATTAATTAATTTAATTTTATCAATTGTTTATTAATTAATTACTAATTAATTTTTTATTAAAAAACTTTATTAATTTCTTTTTATCTCGAACAAATCGTTTCAATTATTAATAAAAAAAATAAAAATGCGAATGTGGAAATAGACTAAAAATAAAATCTTTCGACACGTCGGAATTGATAACGTCTAACACTCAAGCGGAAACGGAAGCGAACAAAAAGAGAGAAAAACGAAAGAGGAAGAAGGACAAAGTCACGTAAAACAATTGAATTGATTTTTGAAAGTGCTTATGCCGCACTCACGCAGAGTCGTTTGTCTCGAAATATGGAACTTTCTATTTATTTATCCACGATGCCGCTCACACAGAGGACAGATTGGAATGTGAGTTCTATCCCCACTTACAATTTTTCAATAAGACTGACTACTACATTTTGCTACCTTTAAATACTTTTTTGCTAAATGGTAGCGTTTTCACTACTTTTAAACTTTATTTTATTACATTTCATTTTGTGATGCGCGCTAAGTTGATTATGTAAATTATTGAAGAAATTAAAATTACGTTAATTTCGTTGGCGATCGATTTTGTGGATGCATAATTCATCATTCGGGATGAAGATGCAGGTATAATAAAATCAATTTTAAATACTGTGGAACAATCGGAGAAAGTTAGCAGAGCTCGTCGGAGAGCTTAAAAAAATTTGAATGGAACCTTCGAGGTTCTGAAAAACAGATTACGAGTGCGAGATTGTCAGAGAAGTTTGCTGAATTTCTAAATTTGATCCAAACCGATTTGCAGAAGACTGAAGGAAGCTGCACTACCATTTTTTCAATTGAAACGGTTATAATTTTTAAACTAAACGTAAGCGATCAAAAATTTTGTGTTTTTAAGAGAACATCTAACATATCAAACGTCTGTGGACGTACAAAAATTATTGAAGTTAAAATTATTGAAGTTCAGATTTTAACTTGAAGACCTTAAATTTTGAATAAACTCGTGCCTAAAATAGTGCGGTATCGATATTTATGATTTTACTGAAAAACAAAATGAATTAAGTTTTTTCGTTGAAACTCAATCGCTAAAAGATAACCATCTGAAGAGAAGAAATAAATAGCACTTAATGAATTAGTTAATAGAAGTGAGAAATTGGAATTATATAAATTTTTATAGTGTTGGTTTGGACACCGGCAAATAGCATTTGAAATTATCTAGTGTTTATTTTTATTTTTGAATAATTAATTAAAGTGAAACAATTTTTAAAATTTCCGTTATAATTTCAGGAAGAAATAAAAGATTCAAGAAATAAAATTAAATTTCGAAGAATTAGAACAGAGTTTATATGTTTTACTAGATGCCACCACGTAGTTTACGATGAGGAATAGAAAACCATAACCCTAAACATCGAAAATAATTAACTCAGGGCACAAGATCTCGAAAACCTAGAAGGATGTTTTCTGTAATATTTCTAATTACAAAGAAACTAGATGAAATTTTGACAGATCACTGCTTTTTATTCGAAGAAATCTTATAAAAAATTATGTAATAAAATTGAGTATTGTATTGAATTCTACTAAGGAATCAAATGATAAAGCAACTATATAATTCTTGTTTGATTAAATCAAATAAATGGCAATAAACTAGAAGTCTGAAAAATATGTTTAATACCAAAAATGAAATTTTTAGCGAATCTGAGTTTAAAAAATAAGCGTATAGCCGCTTAAATATGAGACGATAGTTATCCACGCTAACTCAATATGGGGCGAGAGGACCTAATGCGCCCAAACCACAACTTTAATTTTGTAATTTATCGGGATAAGACACTTCTCTGAGTGTTAAAAGAGAAAAATTGGATAACTGCCGTATCACATCGCAAACTATTCTTTGACCAAACGGCAAAAAAATTTTCATGCAAATAAAGTAGTGTTCGTGTTTGGGAGTGAAAATGTTCCGTTTCCGAGAAAATTATGGAGATAAATATGTACAATTACGTTAAAAGCCTCTAGCTATTTAGCACATTAATTAAGAAAGAGCAAGTAGCCAGTATTTTGTGTTAAAAAATTTATCAAATTAATAAAGGATAAAAATCATTCGAATATTAACATTAAAATTGTAAGAAATATTCGATAATGAAATTACTTCTTGAAAACAAAAGTAAATATTGTTAGAAGCATTTCTTCATTAAAAATTAAAGCACAATATTTTTTAAATTCGTAAATGGAATAATGCATGAAAAATAAAGTAAATAAAAAATATTACCGAATATATCCACAAAAGCAGAAGGGAGAGGGTGGCGTGCATTCGTCTTGGCAAATCAAGGGATGGTTTCGTTTACATTTTTTTTCATGTTTGTTAAGAACTGCAATGTCTGGAGTTTTAACTTAGAAAATACTAATTTAATTTCTTGTTTGGATTGTTGTCGCCAAATTGTTGTTGTCGTCTCTTATTCAGTTTTTAAGCATTATTTTCAAAGCTTTTGTGTTTTACAAAAAGATAGAAAAAAAGAAATAATCCATTTAAACGCTCAAAATGGCTTTCGTTTTGAAGATTGTTTATAAATGCGTAAGGGTATGCTCGCGTATATGTGTGCCCGTGTGTGTCTGCTTATCTGTCCAAAAAAACCAGTGATTTTCAGTTAATATTCTATCACATATATTCGGTTATTAGCAATCACGTTAACGACCCCTATCCCTTAAATTATTCCTACCATCGTTAGTGTCATCGCAAACGATGTTGTTGTTGTTGTCACAGCACCAAAAATAACCATGACTAGTAACAGCATTATCTTCGGCCTAAACGAACCTTATATATCCTATTCCAGAATCTTGAAAACAACGTTCAAATAAAATGTAGGCGGGTTATATAAATATATTATGTATATATATATGTATAAATATATTATATTATGTATATATATTATGTATAAATATATTATGTATATATATATATATATATATATATATATATATATATATATATATATATATATATATATATATATATATATATATATATATATATATATATATATATATATATATATATATATATATATATATATATATATATATATATATATATATATATATATATATATATATATATATATATATATATATATATATATATATATATATATATATATATATATATATATATATATATATATATATATATATATATATATATATATATATATATATATATATATATATATATATATATATATATATATATATATATATATATATATATATATATATATATATATATATATATATATATATATATATATATATATATATAATATATATATATATATATATATATATATATATATATATATATATATATATATATATATATATATATATATATATATATATATATATATATATATATATATATATATATATATATATATATATATATATATATATATATATATATATATATATATATATATATATATATATATATATATATATATATATATATATATATATATATATATATATATATATATATATATATATATATATATATATATATATATATATATATATATATATATATATATATATATATATATATATATATATATATATATATATATATATATATATATATATATATATATATATATATATAGATATATATATATATATATATATATATATATATATATATATATATATATATATATATATATATATATATATATATATATATATATATATATATATATATATATATATATATATATATATATATATATATATATATATATATATATATATATATATATATATATATATATATATATATATATATATATATATATATATATATATATATATATATATATATATATATATATATATATATATATATATTATATATATATATATATATATATATATATATATATATATATATATATATATATATATATATATATATATATAT
>OZ016503.1:41703091-41727230 GCA_963966595.1 Physocephala rufipes | reverse complement strand
ATATATATATATATATATATATATATATATATATATATATATATATATATATATATATATATATATATATATATATATATATATATATATATATATATATATATATATATATATATATATATATATATATATATATATATATATATATATATATATATATATATATATATATATATATATATATATATATATATATATATATATATATATATATATATATATATATATATATATATATATATATATATATATATATATATATATATATATATATATATATATATATATATATATATATATATATATATATATATATATATATATATATATATATATATATATATATATATATATATATATATATATATATATATATATATATATATATATATATATATATATATATATATATATATATATATATATATATATATATATATATATATATATATATATATATATATATATATATATATATATATATATATATATATATATATATATATATATATATATATATATATATATATATATATATATATATATATATATATATATATATATATATATATATATATATATATATATATATATATATATATATATATATATATATATATATATATATATATATATATATATATATATATATATATATATATATATATATATATATATATATATATATATCTAGAGATTTATCTTACGAGTGTTGGGATAAATATATCTAGGGTCAAGCTAGAGATTTATCTTACGATTGGTAGGGTATATAATCTTGAGCCGGGCCGAAGGTAGCGTTCTTTGTTGTTGTTTACTCCGTCTAATTTTATATGAAAGCAAGGTCTTCTAAATATCCTTAATTACGTATTGAGATTAGAACTTCTGCTTGGACTTTTAGGCGTTTTTAGAGAAACACAGTTGTTAATTTGTTTTGATTTCGTATAATTTTACTGAAATGTAAACAAACAAAATTAATTCTTTTTTGAATTATTTGAATTCTTCAACAATTTGAACAATTATGATTTATTTTCGTTTGAAACCAAATAAGCGGAGGTCATTACGCCTTTTGTTCTGAACTATAGAAAAGCCAATATTTCAATGTTTGTATTTTTGTTTATATAACACTTGTTCGTTGTGTTGTATGACCTAGGAGGAATAAAAGAAAGATAGGCGGGAAAGGAACCCAACTCCACCCCTCGACACACCAATTCTATCTTTCAGTATTTTAAAAAGGTTTGTTTATCGACAGGGTACGTGACTTACTGCACTTACTGCACGTAAGTGCTTTAAGAATTGTATAATTTTAAAGTTTGACCATTTCACTAAACGTTCTATAAATAAAATTGTTTGGAGTTCGAAAGAAAATAAACCAAGGGAGAAAGTGACAGAGAGGGATAGAGTGATAGAGGCGGCGACGGGAGAGAGTTGACTACGGCGAACACAACAAATTAAGTTCAATTGCTGACTCAAAAATTCTTTTGTATTACTCTAATCTATCTCTGTTTAATGGCGTTGTTACAGAAACCGAAACTACGCTGCTTTTTCGATTCTCTTTTGTGTTTTTCTCTGCTTTGAGAGCTTATTAGCTGTATAAATTAGCTCTCAAAGCAGAGAAAAACACAAAAGGGAATCGAAAAAGCAGCATAGTTTCGGTTTGTGTAATAACGCCATAATTCTCCGTGCCAAGCAATTACAGCCTTATAATGTATCACGATACGAAAACGTTGACAAACACGAAACAAATACGAAACCAAATCCTGGCTCAGATAATGAAACTTCTTTGGTCACTTCGTTTCATTTTCCAATTTATTGTTGTTGGGATCTACAGAAAATGTGCGATTGTTTATCTCCTCTCACTCCCCCTCTCATGGCACTGAAATGCAGCAATGCTTCTTTGCTGTGACGAACGCTTTTTTGTTATCGTCGAATTTTGACAATCCTTTCATGAAGTACTCGTGATACATTATCATGTCCAGTTGTGATACATTATCCAATCGATCAAAGCATATAAAAAACATCGACAAAACCTATTTTTCGATTCGTGTTTGTTACGCTTTCGTTATCGTTATTTTGGCGTTCTTCTTCATCTTTCTTTCGTTAAATCGAAGAAAAGAGGGGAAAATAGCAAAAGAAAATCGAATATTGAGTTTCGTTTTCGTGATACATTATAATGCTGTTAATTATTATTTGTTAGGGAGGGTCAAAATTCCATCCGAACAAAGAGTTATTTTTCGGACTCTGGTCGACAATTTATTTGGCTGTAATGTTTGGATAAAAATCTCTAGTTAATGTCTGAAGTACCCAAGGGAAAATAGTTATTAGTCATGCCTCGTAAATCACCTTATTTAAAAGTAAAAACATTTCTCTTTAATAGAAAAGAATTGTTTGAAAATTAATTTCGGCAAGATAGTTAATGAATTTTTTATCGGAAAATTAAAAAAATTAATAAAGTTTGCAAATTAATTTAATAATTTTAGCTTATTTATTAATACATAATATATATCTTTCATTTTATCTAATTTTGTATTATAAAAACAAATGCAATATAAACAAGTATTTACCATACATTAAAACAGCTCAAGCAATACAATATATTTTAGAACATCTTTAGCGCTTTCCCGTCACTCCTGTTAATTTCTCAGTTTGCTCAAGTGAACATCCTCTCCATCCAATTCTCTCTTTCGTGAAAGCATCCGTACAGTGTGTGCCTAAAAGAAGTGTGTGTGTAAAATAATTTATACATTACTCAAATACGACTAAAATAAGAGGATTACTGATTAAATTCTGATAATTTTAACAAATTTTCGTATGTGCAATTCAAAGAATATACAAATAACTTCCTTAGAAGTAAATACATGTATATATATATTGAAATCATCATAATTAAAATCAAGTTGGTTGTCAATATCAAACTTAAGACTAAATATTTTCAAAGCAATATCTTAGGGAGTAATTATTATAATCCCAGTAACCACAAATTACGCATTGGTAACTACTATGCTGCGATAGTCTCGATAACTGCTATTGCCACAATCTCAATTTCCTTCTATTGGTTAGGGGTTTATATTTTTTAGTATTTATAGTATTATAAAATTGTGTTGTTTTTGCATACGCGTATAAGAACGTATGCATGGATAATAAGGGTATAGATGCTTAACTAAGCGCCGATGCACAATGCGGACAAATTACAACAAATTTTTTTTGTGTAATTTATCGGGAGAAGACACATCTCTAAGTGTCAAAATTGGAAAAAATTGATATCTGCCGCACAACAACACAAACTTTTGTTTGGCCAAACGACATAAATGTTTTTATTTTCCTTTCCGTTCGCTCCGTTTTTATTACTCTAGAAGAGTACTACAAACTAACCATACAAACTGTTGGTAACTGTTGGTAAACTAACTATACATAACCATACATACAAAATAGAAGTACTACAAAAAACCATATTATGCAAAAGCTTGTGATGTAATATGGCCCTGATGCACCTTCCTCTTTTGACGGGTTTCCTCTTAGTGCCTTTTACAGTGCTGCCGGCTTTGGATATAACATACCTAAGCGGCGATAGTCGTTTTTGTAATGTCGATGATAAGGGTATACACGTGATGAAAGAAACACGTCTATGGTTCTATTTATGTATATTGTTTTCCTTGTTGACGAAGTAAACTAGAAGTAAACAAATTGTCTTCTGTTTGAATAGAAGGATTGTTAGACAAAATCAGAAGGTAGATCAAACGATTCAGTAACAAGAACAAGATTAACAATATCAACGCGCTGATTTTAAATAAATAATTAAACATGTTATTGAATGTTTGATTTAAAATTAATGAATGAACTTCATAATAAAGTAAATAGTTAAGCAACATAAGAAATAACAATCTGAATAAGTTTAAGATTATAACGTATTATCCTAAAAAACTAATAATGAAACATAACTAAATTAAGAATGGAACGAAGAACAAATGTGGTTTAACAAAAAACAAAAAATATCAGAAGTGAACGCCCTTGCTCACGGAGCTCGCATAGTTTGAATGTAATTAAAACTCTTAAAAATAGTAAATAAGCTTAACATCTGAATTATAACTAAAACTAAGGCTTAAATACTAACTAAATTAAGACTTAAGGCTAATTAGAACTAGAGAAAAAGTAAAAAAATAACAATAAAAACATAATTAAAAGAAAAAAAAGGAAATGGATAAGTACATACATTTTAAGAAAAGAACAGGAAACTAAAAAGAAAAATAAAAAAATTATGTTAAAATTGGGAAGAAATTAACATTGTGAGCTAACTGCCTTAAACAAAACGAAGTCCCCTGTGTGTGCCAGGAGTTGATTTTTTATAAAAATCGTGACGCAGGCAGCCTCTCATATCATAATTTGGTTGTTCTTCATTTACAAAGACAATTGGTGATAAATAAGTTGTACCTGACCAGTTAACCAATCTTTGTTGGTTAATGATGTCAAGAATGCAACCGTTTTCGTGGTGAGCGATTCTGTTAATAAAGCTTTTTAATGTGTCACAAACGTAAAAACCGAAAGGAGTAACATTCGCTTCGGAATAAGTGAAACGGTTTGAAATGCGTTCTAAAATTTCTAATTCTTTAATTACTATGGGTGAAACACTAAATCATATAGGAACGCCATAAAGGATTACCGGTCTTATGAAAGTTTTATAGAATAGTAATTTTGTTCGTTGGGGTATATTTTTATTAGAGAATATTTTTGAAAATTGATCTCAAATTTTATACGCCTTATTTAGTGCAATTCTTACGTGTTTGTTAAATTTCAAAAGTGTGTGGAAATAAATTCTAAGATATTTAATATTGTTTGGAAAAGGAGTGTCAATTTTATTTAAACTAAACCGTAAAATTTTACTCTCCGGAACAATAATTGATTTTCATTTACCTGACGCGCTTCTTATGCATATGGCTCCACATTTTGAAGTATTAATTTTGATGCCTTAAGTGTCGTAAAAATTTTTAGCTGTGTCGAAATGTATCATTGTTTGATTTAGAGCAATTAAAGGGGAATCGTGATGAGAATAAATAAGGGAGTCGTCTGCATATAAAAGTTCTGTTGATGTTGGACTACTATGTGGAAAGTCGATCATGAAAATCTTATATAGATGTGGGGATAAAATCGAATCTTTTTTCGCCAACATGTGATAAATTTCCATAGAACTCAACACGGAATTTGCGTTTCGTGAAAAAATTATTGAATAGATTAATTATGAAGGGATGATCCAGACGTCATTTCAAGAATGATTCCGTTATGAAAATCGCGATCAAATGCTTCTTCAATATCTACTGATATTGCGCTTACGTAAATTAGATACTTTGTCATTTTGAAATTTTAGGAAAGCGTCAAATGTTGAATGATTTTTTGAAATCATATTGTAAATTTGGTATGTATGACAAGTTTACGACGTGATCCATTTCATCACGAATTATATTTTTAAATAGTTTTCCTAAATTAGGCAATAGCGAACTTGGTCTCAAATTACTTAGTTCAAAGTTAAATTTTCAAACTTTTCCAAGAATCGAGATAATATGAATTACATAAACAATTATTAATAATCGTAATAAACTCGAAAGCTTTCATTGACAGTTTCTTAATTAAAAAATTAGAAATGTCTAATGCATGTGAATTTTTATTGTTTAAGGTATTGTTTTAAGGGATGTTGAATCGTGGTCAAATAAAAATATATTTGTTGGAATGCGAGAAAGTGTTGTATTTAATGGTCCTTCAATATTCAATATATCTCTGTTTGGCGGGCACCCTTTATAGGTATTTGAAAAATAGTCATATAATTTTTGTAATTTTAAAGCATCGTTGACAATAAAAACACCGTCGGCTGAAGTGCTTTTAATTGGGGATTTCTTTTTAATTCTTATTAGATAGATTTGTTTGTGGTCATTTGGTCCCGGTAGGATTCTATTTAGATGTTCATTAAGTTTTTGACATTGTTGTATTTAGATTTGTCGCTCAATTATATTATTCAATAATTGAACCTGTTTGGATAAAAGTAAGTTATCTAGACATGAGCGGTTCATGTGACGGTGGAGTATTTGCTTTAATTTCTTCTGCCAGTTATATTTAATTTTGAATAAATGCTTAATCTTGTCAGAGATAATAATTATTTTTTCATGTGTGTTTTTATGTGAATAAAAGGAGGAAATTAAATTTAAAGATGAGGTAAAATGTTTAATAAACTTATCTATTCCAATGTTACTTAAATTTCGGGATCTTGAAGCAACATTATTAAAAAGTTATTGTGTAAAATCGTTTTTAAATGCATAATATAAAATCCAGGAGGTCGCAGGGGAATGTCAAAATCAATCATTTTGACTTGGCATTCAAGGGAAAATTATCTGAAAAGGTCGGAAGACTGGAAGCTCTGAAATTCGGGTTAATGGTGTTTATTATATTTGAATTTTTTAAAAAGTAGTCAAGAAATGAAGAACCACAAGAATAGGAAGGAGTAAAATCTGATATCCTTACAAAGGATAAGGAGTCGCGTTGTAATCAATTGTGAAGAGAATTACCGTTCGTATTGCAGAGAGAATCGACCCAGGCAGTATTTTTTGCATTCAAATCTCCTCCTACAAACGTTCCGTCGAAATTATAGGAAAGACGAACTACATTGGGGAGTTGATCATAAGCTTGTGAATAATGGGAATTGCAAGGAATATCAAATGAGCCAAGCCAGTAATTCTTAATGATCCCCTGTTCCAATTGTTAAAAATATATTTGGAAAACTAATATTAGTAATATTGCAACTGCAACTAATTGCAACGTTTTTTCGCTTCTTCCTTTGATAATGTTTTGTATACAGCGAGAAAGGATATAATCTTATCTTCTAGAGTAAGTTCTTCTGGTTGACAAATAAGTTTTGCTATCTTTAAAATTTCATCATTTAAAGAAGGCTTACTTTGAGGCCCAACTTCAGTACCTTTGAAAAGGCCTGCGGATGATTTGTTAGTTTTTATGAAGTTTGAGTCCGAAATTGATTTTAAGACATTTTCAAGGCATTTCTTTTGAAAGGTTCATTTTGGGATTTGTTCCTACTTTCAGATTTTTTTCAAATTTTTTATAAGCGCAACATCTTTTGAAAGTTAAGAGAATAGGAAACAAATTGACAGGAAAAGGGCCTGTTGTAATTGTTTAACATATGTCCCCATTTTTGACAACATCAACATTGCACTTCTTTTTTTTGATAATTTGGGGAATTCCCAAGAAATCTTTTGATTTTAGTGGGACTTGGGAACGATAATTTCATTTGCTGACTTTCCTATAATCAAAGTAATTATAAATAAACCCGAGTTAATGTCATTTTTCCTTGAAAAGGCTGCTGAAAATTTTGATACTGCATCTATAGTGTTTGGGACCAAGAAATCGATTGCAGAGTTGAATTGCTTTAAAATACAAACCGTTTGAACTCTTTTAGTGTGTAAGGATATGAATCTATATTCTTTTCTTAAAGCAGCTGCATCATTTCAGAATGCACAGATGTATCCTTTAAATACAGTTTGCTCTTATTTTTATTTTTGTTAATTATTTTGAATATAACATTTTTTCATTTAGTTTTTAAACTAAGTGGACAGAAAGCGTTTTTATAGCGTAATGGTGTTGATAGCGTTCTTTATAATGTTTTGATAGTATGTTGGTGTTACATTTATAGAACACATTTTACTGGAATTGGCATCGACTTCTGACGATTACTTTTCAAAATTCAATTCCTCTAGCAATGAGAAACGATCTTGTGTATTTATCAGGGAGCTTGGCGATATTGATGGTCGCGTTGGTGTGAAGTTTATGAAGTCAGGTCAACTTTGATGTCACTTTTCTTTCGGCGCTCCAATTTAGATTTTTTCATATTGGAACCATCTTGATTCTTGTGGGGCAAATAGCCCCCGCCCACTTCCCACTATGTAAAAAATCTATTTCACAATACTTTCTATATATGTGCATCTTCCAACCCATCAGCTAAGATCCATTATTTTCATCATATCGTAGCTCAATGTTAGTTCGTATTGACCACCATCTACCTCATCAACAAAAGACTTATATTACGAAAAAGTCTTAAATAACTTATTAAAAAAATTTTTAAATTAAAGTAAAAGTTAACTTTTAACTTTTATTTATAAAAGTAAAAGTTAAAAGTAAACTTTTACTTTTATAAATAAAAGTAAAAGTTAAAAGTATACTTTTACTTTTAAAAATAAAAGTAAAAGTTAAAAGTAAACTTTTACTTTTAAAAATAAAAGTAAAAGTTAAAGGTAGACTTTTACTTTTAAAAATAATAGTAAAATTTAAAAGTAAACTTTTACTTTAATTTTTAAAAGTAAAAGTATGCTTTTAACTTTTACTTTTAAAAATAAAAGTTAAACTTTTACTTTTAAATAAAAGTTTTGAGGTTCTTCCGAGAAACTTCATTTATTCTCTTCAATGACTGAGTTGCTTGACTCTAGTGGTGTTGACAATAATCATCGTCTACTATTAAATATCCTATGTAAGCAGCAAAATGGATTCAATATTGTTCATTTTAATTCTAGAAGTTTAAATAGTCGAAAGCTGGATTATGTTAAACATGTTTATAATAATTCTTCTATTGGCGTTCTGTGTATATCCGAAACTTGGTTCATGCCTGAACTTTCAGAATCGATTACCGCATTGGATAATTATAATGCTTTTCGCAATGACAATTGATCGGAGAGGTGGGGGAGTTGCAATTTATATTAAGTCTACTTATAAATGTAAGCTTGTTTGTAGGTCTGTTAATTCTGATACTGGATACTTGTGTGTTGCAGTTTTTGATAATGTCCATTGTGTTTTAGTTTCCTGTGTATATTGCCCAAACAAGTTTTGTGACCTGGAGCCATTTTTCGATTACCTTTCCACCTCTTCCCTAGATTTTGACTTTATCACAGTTTGTGGTGATTTTAATATTAACCTTCTGACTCCTGATGCCTTTTCTAATGAATTTTGTGACCTGGTCTCCCTTTCCGGCCTATCTTTAGTTAATAAATTCTTGCCCACTCGGTTTGACAACAACGTATGTCCTAGCCTTCTTGATTATTTTATTATCTCGGATCCATCTCTGTTACTAAGGTTCTCTCAAATAACTTTTATTTCTGACCACGATTTATTATTTTGCTCGTTTGACTTAAAGTTGGGTGTTTGCGAGAAATCTTCATCGTTTTCTTACCGTGACTTTAAGAATATTGACCACCCATCTCTACTTGAGGCTGTTTCTTCCTTTGACTGGTCCTTATTCTGGAATCTTTATAACATTGATGAACAACTCTTGCACTTTTCTCATATTATTAATTTACTTTTTAACTCTTTTGTTCCTTGATTTTGATATATTTTTCCGACAGGGTATGAAATTGTTGTGTTGTGGAACGAATTTCCGTCATTCCTTGTCATTTTTGGTTTGTAGACAAACCGGTTTCGGCGATATGCCATCCTCAGTGTCTTTTTCGTTCTTTTGTTCCCATTAAGACTTATAAAATTATTAATTCTTCTTGTCCTTGGTACACTTTAAGGGTCAAAAAAGCTATCTGTTTAAAAAATAAGCTTCATAATAAGTGGAAGAGGAATCCTAATTCTTCAAATTTTGCTAATTATAAGCGGGCTCGTAATTCCGCTACTTTGATCATTCGTCTATCTAAGCAAAATTACTTTGGCTCAAAGTTTAATTCTTCGACTTCCCCTAAAAAATTCTGGAGTCAATTAAAAAATATGGGCATTGGTTCGATAGGGTCTTTTAATTGCGATTTGTGCCCTGATTTACTTAACAGTTTCTTTCTTTCTAATAAACCTGTCAATAATCTTGATTCTGAACTCAATATTGACACTCAAGGCTCTCGACTTTAGAGGTGTTACCGAGACGGAAGTTGCCCACCATATTAACTCTATAAAGTCAACAGCAGTGGGTGAGGATGGCATATCCATTAAATTTGTTAGAATTATTTTACCTTTTGTACTCCCCCAGCTTACTACAATTTACAACAATATTTTCACTACCTTGACTTTTCCCAAACTTTAGAAACTGGTAACAGTTATCCCTATTCCTAAGAAATCGTCTCCACAGGAAACTTCTGACTTTCGACCAATTAGTATTTTGTCGTCGCTGTCCAAAGTGTGTGAATCCTTAATGTCAGCTCAAATCAATCGTCATATTACCGACAATAATCTCCTTCACCCTCTGCAGTCTGGTTTCAGGAGAAAACATAGTTGCTCCACCGCTCTTTTGAAAGTTACTGACGATATTCGCACAGCTTTCGACAAAAAATACTATACTCTACTCTGCCTTTTAGACTTCTCTAAGGCATTTGATAGTGCCAATCATCATCTCCTTATAATGAAACTGTCAAATATTTTCTCCTTCTCTTTAAATTCATCCAAACTTATCTTGAGTTACTTGACGGACCGATTCCAGAGAGTTCGAGTTAGAAACACCTTTTCTGAATTTAAAAGTGTAGAATGTGGGGTACCTCAGGGTTCCTTACTTGGGCCCTTGCTATTTTCTCTATTTATTAATGACATATTTTTAGTTGTGAAATATTCCGCTATTCATGCCTATGCTGATGACATACAGTTGTATTTATCTAAACCCCTTAATCTCCTGGATGAATTGAGTCAAATGCTAAATGAAGATATTAAAAGCATTTTTGCCTGGTCTAAATGCAACTTATTATTATTGAATGCTTCAAAGTCCCTTGTGTTACCTATTTTTAAGAACTCGTTTGACCACTCTATTTTAAGACCCATATTTTTAGGTATGACTAAGCTAGTTTTTATGGATAAAGCTACTGATTTAGGCATTCCTTTAAATTCGACTTTTACCTGTACTGACCACGTAAACTCTGTGATTTGTAAATCTTGTTGTTGTCTTCGTAATCTTCGCTATTCTGCCGATTGTTTACCATCTTCCGCTCGCCTTAAAATAGTGCGTCAGTTAATAATACCCATTATTTCCTACTCGGAACTTATCTATCCTAAACTTGATTCGGTATCGCTACATAAACTAAATGTGTTGATCAACAACTTAACCCGTTTTGTTTTTGGTCTAAAAAGATTGGATAGCCTCTCCGATGTTAAATATTCCTTACTTGGTTGCGACCTTACTAATTACATTAATTACCGAAACTGTGTTTTTTTCATAGACTAATATATTCTGCCTCTCCCTATTATCTTTTTCAAAAATTACAATTCGGCCAATCTAGACGGTCAATGTGTTTAATTTTACCTAATTACAATTTTCTCATTAGCGGACGATTTTTCTTTGTTAACACCATTAAACTCTGGAACAGTCTACCCAATAATATAAAAACCATTAGTCATGGAAGCATTTTCGGAAAGCTAGTCAGGGAATACTTCTCCAATTAATTTTACAAAAGCCCTTTACAGGGTGCATCACCTTTCTCTTTATCTGTTCGTACATATCTGTAGGCTTCTTCTACTTAATTCTCTCTCTCTCTCTCCTTCTAAATAGTTATTTTATAAAACTTAAATTTAAAATAATATTTGTATATTCTTTTTGATTTGTTCCTCATATCAATTTGTATTATATAATATGCTATAAAAGAAATATTAATTCTTAGTGCATTGTTAAATTTGTTATAAATAAAATTGAAATTGAATTGAAATTGAAATTGAATATAAGAGTTATTTTCGAGCACTGCTTATAATTCATGAGCCTTTTCTCTAATGTTCCATAGTGGTTCGATTTTATCTTTCATCTCTTTATTGTTACTAAATTGGTTAAAAAATTTGGTTTTTAACCAAATTCTTAAATGCTTGTAATTACCCAATGTAAAACACTTAAGTAATTTAATTTAATACTTTAGATATAATCCGGCACAGAGAATTAGTAGAATAAGCGGAATGTCCTCTGATCACTTTGCCATTCTGAACACTAAAAACTGAATCTCCTCAAAACGAATTTATTTAACGTATAGGAGAAATCTATTCAACAGAAGGCATCATTGTCATCACTCGAAGTGTGCCCTTAGCGAATATTGACAACAGTTTGAGATTGTTAAAAATTGCACTGAATTTTTTGATGAAGGTGTTTTACCACTAGACTACTTTTATATCGAGGTCGATAGTATTCCACAAAACACCGAGTAGATCTTTGGGAATCCATAGAAGAAACTTGAAATCCAAAATAATTTCACCAATCCAAACGTAATTTTTTGCTTTATAAAGTAAAATTATTTATTGGAAATTGCATCAGCCGGTATTGTCTTGGTTACCACATCGCACATGACCAAAACAAACCGGAAGTTATAACAATGGCAACACACACGTATGCCCCGTTACAAACAAGTATACTATACATATGAACATATTAGTACGAACATGTTCATATAAATTATGTAACCAGAGAAGTAGTCGGTAGATATTAAAAAGCTAGCTGGTATTGTTAGCCCTATTTTATTAACTTCACGCATGAACAGAAAAAAAATTAACAGGCCAGTAAAGAATCCGTCCCCAAGAAACAAACAGGTGTAGAAGCAAACTAGGTTGAAAAAATTGTAACATGTTGGCGGTTTGGCGGATGTTAATTGTCGAAGCAGTATAATGAGGAAGTGTAGCATTAGGAGGAATAGCATTTAACTTCTAGTTTAATAGGGCAGAAGGTGTAGGGCGAGACGAGTGGGTGGGGTTATGAAATGTGGTCGGCATTGTAGTTTCAACCGTCATCTTCATTAATATTTGGCCTCATTAATCCGTCTAAATAGCTTCCCATTTTCCTGCTTCCCTCTCCCCTTCTCTATCCCTCTATCTCTCTTTTAATATATGCTGCTCATAATGACCGGAAATCTTTTGTTACTCTACTAAGAAAAATAAGATGATGAAGAATTCTTTAATGCGATTATTTCTCTTTAAAATTGTTTTCGTTAATTTAATTCGTATATAATAAAATTCATAAATGGATTCTTGGATTGATTGAATAAATGAAAGAATGTATGGAAATATGATGAGTCAGACTGTCCGTCAGACCGTCAGTGAATTATACCAATACATGATAACTCAGTCTATTAGATGATGATGGTGATGGTTATCTCCTTTAGAAAATCTTATTTTTTAATTTTTTCATTCAGTTTTCAAACTTAAATAAAAAGCAAATAGGAATATAATTGGGAATAATTTAACGATAGTTTTAATTACAAACGTCGATGCCTTTATTTAAAAAAATTATCTGTTAAATAAATGCATATTTTATTGTGACATTTTATATCGGAAATCAGAGTCATTATAAATCACAGACATCATAAGGCCTCCTCAATATGCTAACAATTAAAAGGATGTACTCTAATATTAATACGTATATTAAATACTTTTAAAAACAGTATAACAACATTTTTGTTATGAAGTACTATAATGTAAAGGTAAAAAAGGAACTGGTTAATTAAGCATAATTAAAATTTCAACCCTTATTATTGTTGCTGATATTGTTGTTGTTTCAGCTGCTGCTTTACTTACAGGCTATTTATAAAAGCTGGACGTCACGAACTGTTGGTTTTGTTCGTATATATCTATAATACCTGTACTTCCTCTAATCTCCCTCTCTTCTTCTTCTTCCATTCATTACATAACAAATGTGTTACGTTGACATGTTGTTGTTGTTGCCGGCTTACAATTATCTGTGCTTATTTAGAATTCTGTACGTAATTAACATGATTTTTCTAGATTTTAATATCTTTTGTTTTCTGATGGACCGAATTTGTGCTTATGCGTATGATCATAATGATCTGGATGATAGTTATTAAAAACTGTTCTTAGCAGTTTGGTAGTTTCTTCTATACCGTTATTCTTTTTTTATAGGAATATATATATATATATATATATATATATATATATATATATATATATATATATATATATATATATATATATATATATATATATATATATATATATATATATATATATATATATATATATATATATATATATATATATATATATATATATATATATATATATATATATATATATATATATATATATATATATATATATATATATATATATATATATATATATATATATATATATATATATATATATATATATATATATATATATATATATATATATATATATATATATATATATATATATATATATATATATATATATATATATATATATATATATATATATATATATATATATATATATATATATATATATATATATATATATATATATATATATATATATATATATATATATATATATATATATATATATATATATATATATATATATATATATATATATATATATATATATATATATATATATATATATATATATATATATATATATATATATATATATATATATATATATATATATATATATATATATATATATATATATATATATATATATATATATATATATATATATATATATATATATATATATATATATATATATATATATATATATATATATATATATATATATATATATATATATATATATATATATATATATATATATATGTATATATATATAAATTTTAATAAACAAATTGAAAATAAATATCAGTAAATACGACATTTATGATAACTAATTCAGTTCTTCACTAAACTCAAATTCTGTTCAAAGGATAAGCTGACTAAAATCCGAATTTGAGAAATAAAAATAAATAATGAATGTTGCGTATTCAAGGGATTGGTATTATTTTCATAAAAGAAAGCAATTTTTAAGTTTCCGTGGTGAAGACCTTAAATCTTCTTAAAATCTATTTTATAATCTTTTAATTGTGTTATTGATCCTTTTGTATATCGACTATTTATACTATTTGATTGATTTATGAGAGAGCTTCGCTCACCCTTTTCAATTTGAAGTTTCACTTTGACTGGTTTTCCAATTTTTAATGGCACGAATATTTATATTACCGTTATATTAAATGATCTAGGTTAGAGAGCGCTCTTCCCGTTTTTCATTATTAGCAAAGATATTATAGTCGAAAATGGGGGGGGCGGGTATACTAGTAGGTAGTACATTTTAACTTATAGTTTCTTATAAATGTTTACATGCTTTTTGCTTTCTTGTATTCTCTTTCATTTTTTTAATACATTCGAATCCGATTCGAGAGGCTTTTTAAGTGCGTAATTAGGGACATTGACTGTCTCCATAGGCAAGGATAAGAAACTTCACACCTAATAACTATCATTACCAATATCATTATATTCACAGAAAGCCATTTAAATTATACAAAGTAGGAAAAAGGAAAGGCGAAGGGCAGTATAGTTACTTAGTAAGTATTGGTCTAAACGGGGATTGCTGATAAAACAGTTTGAACTTGCACACTTTTCGTTTCCAAAAATCCTTCGTCCTTCGTTCACAGAAGGGCAGGAAGGGAGCATTGGAATCTCTGTTAGTTAGAATGGACTTTTAGGTACTTATATGATTACACTCGAACTACATTGTGTTGTGAGCCGAATGATATGAAGAGATAGGAAGAGAGGAGAGACCTATTTAAATGAAAAAATTAAAGAATTCGAATTTTTTTCTGAATTTGGCTTCTTCCACTCTAATTTTCTCTTGTTTTCTTTTGTAAGATTTATAAAATGAGTAGCGTTTTTCGTAGTAATCTCTAACATTTTAGCGACATTGAAACAAAGGCCACTGGAAAATTCTTCGGATATTAAAATCCCTTTCACTCAATTTAAGAGATTTATTTTTATAGGACCAAGCATTTTGATGGCATAAAGACGACTTTCCGTGTTTTAAACTTTGATTAGCTCTTTTATTGGGGAAGAGTGAAAGTCCAGTCCTAACAAATTAACCGGACGATTTACTCCTCCACCAATACTGAAATTCTTAATTTTAAGTGCTTTTTTAAAATGACTGTGTGAGTCTAAAATATAAATAAAATTTAACCTGCTGACAATTTTATTTCCTTCTTTTCGTATCTCTAAAGAATATCTTCGTCTTCAATAATCTATAATTTTTGGTTGATTTTGCTTTATTGGATATTTCTATTCTGAAATCGGATATTTCTACGTACAATTTTTCGATTATCTTACTAATAATATTTATATTAACTAATAATGAATATGTCCTTGAATATTTCCTTGAATAAATCATTTTCACAGGAGATTTGATGATTTCATTGAAATTCTATCTAATGAATTATCGTCATTAACTTTGGACCACTTAAGTGGAAATTTTTAACTACACACAGATACAAAAGTTGCACTAATTAGTTCTACATATTTCCGTACAAAATTAATGATCTATTTCAACAACAACAATATCAACAATATCAGGTATATACCCACAAACCCACATTTATGCGTTTGGTTAGAGATTAGAGGTACAGTTGCATCGAAAATTGTTACACTGTTTTTAACTGTAGCTAAAACAGGATTTCTTTAAGAAGAAAGGTCCTGATCGGCCTGTAATCGATTTTAGTCTTGTACCTGGGATTCATGAAGTTTCCCCTATACCAGCGATCATTTTTAGATTGTTTGCCTCTCTTTTTCGCCGTTCTTCAAAATCAACCCTAGTATTTCCTTTTAATTCTATCCCCGCAAATTTAATGCAGTTTCTTGTAAAACTATTGCTCTTCAGCTGATGCAGAGAAATTCATAAATTTCACAAAATTTCAAATTCTACAGTCAGATATAGTTGATCCTTTGAAAGTGATTGATCCTAGGTCTTCTAACTATTAGAAAGAAATTAAAAGTTCTCTAAAATTAAAATGTATTTTAAACAAATCTTTGTCATTTTATAGATTCGAAAATTATTGAATTCTTTAAAGCTATTTGAAATCGCAAGAAAAAGTGTTGAAAGTAAATCTTAGAACCTCTGGAAAAGAAGCTTAGAATGGGTGAACTCGAAGAAAAAGAAACCCCACCAGCTGAGTCAGCGGCTCATCAGGAACCCACTGAGGAGCCCAAAGAAACTGACAAGATGCTTGATAAAAAGAATGGGACTGAATCTACAGCAGCAGAAACACCCACAACAAAAGAGAATAAAAATGGCGTCTCCGGCACAGAGAAAAAGAAGCAGAAGGCATCGTCATCTTCAAGTCCCAACAGCGATCGTAAAGCATCAGTATCATCGCTTAAATCTAATGTTGTTGAAGATGAGACCAAGAAAGCCAATGGAGCAGAAGAAGTTATAGATATACCCAAAGGTGGGGATGGCAATACTAAAGGCGCTCCCGATGATGATGGCGATAATGACGAAAAGAAAATATCGATGGAAGAGCGCGAAGTGAAACCTAAAAAAATTCCCATCGGTGGTTTGAAATTACCTGGGTTCTTTACGAAGAGTAAGCCCCGAGCTGACGGTGACGGAGCTGATGGTGAATTGTTACAGAAAGAGAATAGGGATGACGGAGGATCGGACGAAACTGGAAAAAATAGAAAGAAAGACGAGAAGCCGCGTGCAAATTTTGGCGAACGTTTGCGGAACTTTTTTGTTCGTAAAACAGCAGCCGAGAAACAGAAACAAGCTGCTGTCGCAGCTGCAACAGCAGCTGCTTCAGCTGGAGTCAGTGGAGTTGATGCCGATATCAAGAGCGGTAAGATCTTTGCTCATCTCAAGTAAATTACCCCATCCATCATACATTACATATTTATCTTTCAGAAGCTACTACTGAAGCTGCTCCACCTATCGAAGGATCTGAAGTACTCGCTGGAACAACTGGTGCTGAAGTGGCTACAGACGCTCCACCACCGAAACGTGGATTGTTGAATGCTATCAAACTTCCAATTGCTAACATAATTCCAAAGAAGAAAACCGAGAATGATGTCGAGATGGGTTTGGGTAAAGCAGGTTTGGCCTCAATGGAAACATTGGACGATTCTTTAAAGGATCAGGATTCCGTGGATAAGGCTGTAAACAAAAATAATGGCACCGACGATATAGCAAAGTTGAAGAAGACTCCTAGTGGAGAGATCAAACAGGATACCCATGAAGAGGTAATTCAAATTGCTGTCTAATTTATCCTTCACGATTTTTAAGGAATGTAGCATGGAGAAGTTATCAAACAGTCATCACCTTCTATTCATTCATAGAAACCTCAAGAAGACCCTCAGCCACAGACATTTCTTGACCGGATGCGCATCTATCGTTGCTCTGTAGATGACTTATTAATCGCTTTGGGTATTTTATTGTTTGTGTTACTCCTTGGTGTAATCGGTTATGCCCTTTCTCATGAGACTCTGATATCACCACCGGTACGTGAAGGCCGTTTTATGGATGCCGTAACCAGTTGCGGCATGGTTGAGGGGCTTAAGGAGGAGGGTACGTTCGTATTCCGAGGAATACCGTATGCTCTACCACCTCTTGACGACCTTCGGTGGAAAAGCGCAAAATTGATTGAGGGCATAGATGACTGTTGGAATGGCACTTTTAAAGCTCACAATGCCAGCGAACTTTGTAGTCAAATGCTCGGCAATGGCACCATAATCGGCGATGAGGACTGTTTGTATCTGGACGTGTTCACACCATCTGTTCGTTATGACAATCCTTTGCCCGTTGTTGTACTCATCGGAGCAGATAGTTTAACAGGTCCGTCTCCAGGCGTTTTGAGACCATCAGCAATTCAAGCACGGTCGCATAATGTCATATTTGTGCGACCCAATTTTCGGCTGGGTCCTTTCGGCTTTCTGGCATTGGATGCATTGACAAAAGATGCTTATCCACGCACCTCCGGCAACTATGGTCTGTCTGATATCATTGCGGCGCTTACCTGGGTTAATTTAAATATCGCACATTTTGGTGGTGACGCAAAATCGATTACACTTCTTGGTCATCGTGCTGGCGGCACTTTAGTCTCAGCATTAGTAACTTCAAAGAAAGCTAAAGGCCTCTACACGCGTGCTTGGGTTTCGTCATCATCGGCAATTTTCCCTGGAAAATCATTGCCAGAATCGGAGAAACGTAATCAGGAATTTATAAATGTACTCGATTGTCAAGATGTCGATTGTTTGCGTAGCGCCTCCACCGAACAAATCTGGGCTGCTACGCCCGATACTTGGCTTCACTTCCCGATGGATATTCCCACTGTTGAGGAGAATACAACATCTTCGAATCACGAATGGCTTGTACTGGATGGTGCCATTCTGGTGCAGCATCCTGCCGACAGTTGGAAGGAGGGTGTCAGTGCCGAGAGGACTGCATTGGTTGTGGGTACTACAGCGCATGAAGCGCACACTGACAAACTACGATCACTATACACAAATTGGACAGCAGAGGAGGTGCGTTCATTTATTGAAAACTCAAAAATTGGTGCCCTCAATCTCACAGATGAGGCCGTTCCACGATATAATGCGACCAACTATCGCGGCCTAGTCGCCATGATTACTGATATACGCACAATTTGTCCACTTCTGACGAATGTACGCCTTCAGCCCTTGGTGCCGTTCTATGTCGTTACCCAAGGCGAGGGCAAGGATCAGTTGGCTCATGTCGATAGCGATATGTTGGCCGTACTTGGTCGTTATGAAGGAAGCACATTTGAAGAGCGACAATTCGTCGCAACAATGCAGAATCTATTTTATTACTTTGTGACGCACGGTACGGTGCCGCAATATGATCCACGCCGAAGAGTGTTAAATATAAGTGAGAAGGTGACAACGCAAGAGGATCACGCCAACTGCAATTTTTGGATAAGCAACGATATTGTGCCACGTTATGCACGCGTCGATTGAATAAATATATACTGATTACGTAACTATGGCTGGGGGACTGATATTAACATTAACGATAACAGAAGACAAAGTGATGATAACGATAATGGTAATTTAAGTGGAGAGGAAATTGAAAGGTTGGAAATGACTACTGTGACGGTAGAAGAGGAAGAATAGGCTCGTCATAGCCGAAAACACAATTGAAATGAACCTTTGCTAAAATTTTATATGAAATTAAAACTAAATCAAAAACGAAAAGGTAGAAAGGTAGAAAATTAACTGCTCTGTGAACGAAACAAGTTTACCTGTTATGAGATTGGTGTAGGAGCAATTGATGGTTTGGCGCTATGGGAAAGAGAAAAGGTTCTAAGTAATACATGCACTGATTCTACAGTGTAGTTTTAGTGTTTTTTCAAATTCAAGTAAATAACTTAATTTGAATTATTTGAGTAATTAAAACCACGATGACCGCAAATAAATAAAAACAAAACTAAAAAGTAATGATAAAATAACAAATCAATCAAAGGCACCAGTTAACATACTTTATAAAAGTATGAAAACTTTGGAAACGTGATGGTTTCGCTGTAAAACACACATAAAAGTGAGTGTGTCGAATTGTTATATAAATAGAGATCAGTACACCTACGGATTCCATTGGCGATACCAAACCATCAGAAATTGTTTTCAACAAAGTGTTCTCTCAAAATAACAAAATTTGACCTTAATGTAAGCTATAATTTCTTCGTAAATATTTAATTTGTTTTTCTTAAATAAAACGAATTTATTTAAATTGTAAAAGTATTTCCGAGTTTTCTAACGAATTATATTTATTCAATAATAATAAATATTTTTAGGAACAAAAAATCCTCTCCTTTAAATGCATTTATATTATATAGATTTCAATTATCTTAAGGAATATCATTAATAAATAAGAGGAATTTGAAATATTCAAGGTGCATGTTTTAAGCGCATTATATTTAAAGAAAAATAATTTTAAAAAATATACAAAAATATATAGAAAAGAAAAATCGAAACCAAACAAAAGGAAAATAATAATAATCTTTTAAGACTGTTCTCAATTTCGTATGGATCCAATTTTTATATATTCTCCCCAATATATACACACACATATATATATAAATTGAAAATACACTCGCAAGGTAGACCAGTGTGTAACCGGTGAGTTTACAACTAATTAGTTTTTGTTTCATCTGAACAACTAACATTGTCGAATAGTATACTATACGAATAGTATATAGCGGTATCATTCAAAAATTTTTATAAGGATTTTCTACAGATTATTTACTTATACACAAAAATACAGAAAAATAAATTTTTTATGTATAACAATCTTCTGTTGACTATAATATCATTTATTATTAAGCACTCTATAACTAAACAAAAAAGGAAGAGCTTAATTTTAAGTTTCATAATTTTGTTTGCTGTTTTTTGTATTTAAAAACACGTATGATTTTGGCGGAGCATTACAACCGGGGGCATTTAATTGTAAAAATTAATTAAAATGCTCAAAGCTTACGATTATGAGTTAGTTATTATAATTAGTTAAAGTAATACGTTTCTGATGTATTGCGTATTATTATATATTATATTTTTATTAATTATTTTAGATCTTTTCATATAAGGTTAAGTTTATATGAAACAATATGTAGAATTATATATATTATATAATAAGATATATGTAAAGTGATGTGGCAGCATATTTATAAAACAAGGGGGAAAATATAAGCAACTTTTTTCCTAGCATAAATTAAGACTAGCTTCAAATGCGCTCGCAACGAATTACGCGTCCGTGCGACAGACTGTCGCGTCAATGCTGTTTCAATGTCTATTTATGCAATTGTTGAATGCTGATTAATATATATATATATATATATATATATATATATATATATATATATATATATATATATATATATATATATATATATATATATATATATATATATATATATATATATATATATATATATATATATATATATATATATATATATATATATATATATATATATATATATATATATATATATATATATATATATATATATATATATATATATATATATATATATATATATATATATATATATATATATATATATATATATATATATATATATATATATATATATATATATATATATATATATATATATATATATATATATATATATATATATATATATATATATATATATATATATATATATATATATATATATATATATATATATATATATATATATATATATATATATATATATATATATATATATATATATATATATATATATATATATATATATATATATATATATATATATATATATATATATATATATATATATATATATATATATATATATATATATATATATATATATATATATATATATATATATATATATATATATATATATATATATATATATATATATATATATATATATATATATATATATATATATATATATATATATATATATATATATATATATATATATATATATATATATATATATATATATATATATATATATATATATATATATATATATATATATATATATATATATATATATATATATATATATATATATATATATATATATATATATATATATATATATATATATATATATATATATATATATATATATATATATATATATATATATATATATATATATATATATATATATATATATATATATATATATATATATATATATATATATATATATATATATATATATATATATATATATATATATATATATATATATATATATATATATATATATATATATATATATATATATATATATATATATATATATATATATATATATATATATATATATATATATATATATATATATATATATATATATATATATATATATATATATATATATATATATATATATATATATATATATATATATATATATATATATATATATATATATATATATATATATATATATATATATATATATATATATATATATATATATATATATATATATATATATATATATATATATATATATATATATATATATATATATATATATATATATATATATATATATATATATATATATATATATATATATATATATATATATATATATATATATATATATATATATATATATATATATATATATATATATATATATATATATATATATATATATATATATATATATATATATATATATATATATATATATATATATATATATATATATATATATATATATATATATATATATATATATATATATATATATATATATATATATATATATATATATATATATATATATATATATATAATATATATATATATATATATATATATATATATATATATATATATATATATATATTATATATATATATATATATATATATATATATATAATATATATATATATATATATTTAACCAACTGGAACGAGGACCGCTCTTTTACTGAACTTCCCCCGGTTTCCTGAACACCAAGATCACAAAGTTATATTAATGAAAATTTTTATTCACCTTGGTTCGAGCGGGGGTTTTTCTTAACTTGAACTGGAAGAGAGGAGTGGTTGCGCAGATCACTTATCCCTTGCAATTTCTATGCTATCGTCGATTAATGTGCTTTCTTCTCGATCAGAATACGCTGGATATATACGTTTCGGGAACGTCCAGAATACCGTAGACGCGACTGAAGGAAGCGCTGAAAATGATGAAGCTGCTTGACTCAGTACTGAGTTGGCATTAGCGTCTGGATTTTGCTCTAAAATACTTTCATCTGCACTCGAGTTTAAATTGATTTCACTTAACGTGTCACTATCAATATCAGACGTTTCACCAACAGTGACGAGAGATTTTATTTCTTGTTTGAACAATTTCCGCGTATATTTTCTGAGGGTTTCCTTTTGTTTTCGAATCGAAGTGGAGTGCCAGTTCTATTCTGTTCGTATCACTTGGAGAACTGAAAGAAAGAAAAATACGCCTCCCGCCATCTTGCGAGATAACGAGTCTCGCCCCATGGCGAGTCTCTACCATGGTCCGTCCAGTATTTCCCTTGTGATATGCAGGGAAAAAAAAACTTTGATTTGATGTAAACATGCCGCCCGCCTTGCAGGACTGCAATACTAAGCTCTGTTGACAAGCGAACATGCTACTATCGCCTAGGTTCCCAGCCGTGGGGGGGACCTTAACGGACCATGATGCGAACATTACGTCGTCCGTAGGGAGCGGTCATGCTCGCAGAACAGGGGTTGATCTCGCGTGGGGGAGAATCATCCATGAAATGGAAGCGCACTACTCGTGGGGAGCAGTGATATTAAAAAATGACCCGATCTCCATTCGTAGGGGGAGATCGAGTGAGAGGGAAACGGAATCTAATCTCCAGTTGTGGGAGGAGATTATTGTTG
>OZ016503.1:41691949-41702891 GCA_963966595.1 Physocephala rufipes | reverse complement strand
ATATATATATATATATATATATATATATATATATATATATATATATATATATATATATATATATATATATATATATATATATATATTATATATATATATATATATATATATATATATATATATATATATATATATATATATATATATATATTATATATATATATATATATATATATATATATATATATATATATATATATATATATATATATATATATATATATATATATATATATATATATATATATATATATATATATATATATATATATATATATATATATATATATATATATATATATATATATATATATATATATATATATATATATATATATATATATATATATATATATATATATATATATATATATATATATATATATATATATATATATATATATATATATATATATATATATATATATATATATATATATATATATATATATATATATATATATATATATATATATATATATATATATATATATATATATATATATATATATATATATATATATATATATATATATATATATATATATATATATATATATATATATATATATATATATATATATATATATATATATATATATATATATATATATATATATATATATATATATATATATATATATATATATATATATATATATATATATATATATATATATATATATATATATATATATATATATATATATATATATATATATATATATATATATATATATATATATATATATATATATATATATATATATATATATATATATATATATATATATATATATATATATATATATATATATATATATATATATATATATATATATATATATATATATATATATATATATATATATATATATATATATATATATATATATATATATATATATATATATATATATATATATATATATATATATATATATATATATATATATATATATATATATATATATATATATATATATATATATATATATATATATATATATATATATATATATATATATATATATATATATATATATATATATATATATATATATATATATATATATATATATATATATATATATATATATATATATATATATATATATATATATATATATATATATATATATATATATATATATATATATATATATATATATATATATATATATATATATATATATATATATATATATATATATATATATATATATATATATATATATATATATATATATATATATATATATATATATATATATATATATATATATATATATATATATATATATATAACAATGTTTTACTTAGGAATGACATTAATATGATCGAATTGTATCGTGCGCATGTATGCATTCCGTTCACCCTATTTTAGAGCGATTAACCTGCAATGCAGTCGGCAAACCAACCCACCACGGATACTGGATGCTAAATAATTCGGTGCCACATATTGCCGACTAGCCATCGAGCCGTTCATCGTTAGCAATAACTCGACATTCGTTCAACCTTAAAGCGGATTGCAGAGGTTTATAGATTGGGCTAATAATTTTAGCAGTATTTTCGAGAATTTAACCATAGAGTAAGAAATAATAATTTGCTTGTACCAGATTCGGACTCTTGTTATTTCTTACTCTATGATTTAACGCATTACTTTGATTTTTTTCTATAATGCACATGAGCAAGCACGACATACAGTGAGAGAGAGCAGTGTGCAGCGCTTAAAATTATTTAGTTGTTTATAGAAATGGGGGGTTGTTCTCGTGTGAACGAACTAGTGCTGTTATTGTGGTTGCAAATGCCGTGGTTGCTTTTTATTACTGCTCTAAAAAGTAATGTGACGTAATAAAAAGCAGAATATGAGAAATATAGCGCAGTAATGGTCTATATTAACAACATAAATTAAATCGAAAAAAATCAAAGTGAAACAAATTGGAAGATTTTTGTGAGTACAATGGCTCACTGGAATAGGGAAGAACAGGAACCTTGTAAGAAAGTTCGTGACATTTTTTGTCAGTTTTAGGCCCTTATTACACAAAACGACCCGATTACGAAGACTGCAGCGCTGGTTTTGTCGAGACACTTGGAATTTTGGTATTATACAAAACTTTCGTCAACTTTCTTAGATAAAGCCCGATAAGTTTTATCTGTAAGATAAAACTACTTCTATAAATAGCTAAAATAATTATTTCTTACTCTATGGATAAAGTCTGTTTTCCATTTGTTTGCGCGCAAACACCCAAGCGAAAGGTTCATGCTCGCGTTTTATTCACTAGCTGTTTCGGTACTGGCACTCAACCGGCACCCGACTTCGGCTTCCAGTTTTTGCCTGGAAAGCACTGATAAGCACTAACAACGTTTGTTTATTCGTGCCCAACGAAATTTTATCACCTGCTTATCTGTGAGCTCTTAAAGCAGAGAAAATTGACAGCAAACACAAAAGGGAATCGAAAAAGCACCATAGTTTCACTTTGTGTGATAACGCGGTAATTTTTATTTTTCGTTCTTTTTTCTTGACCTGACTTGAAGTCAATGAACGGCTCTCGCTTTGCTCTAATTCTTGTTTTTGGTAGAGCGAGTAAAGAAGTGGCTTTGAAAGATTGTGCCTTTTGTATACTATTTCCTCAATTTTGTTGGTGTTGTGAAGCATTCAACTAATTCCATTACAAAGGAGAGCACCTGTTCTAAAAGATTTATTCAATCGTTGGAACGTATTGCGGAACTTAGCTTAGTATAGCTTAGTATAGCTTAGTATAGCTTAGTATAGCTCAGAATTCTTCGATTTCTTTATGAAAATTTTAAGCACGTGGTTTAGCCTTTGGTGACCTTTACAATCAAACCTCCTGCTTACCAAAAAGGATTATAACAAACATTATAGGAAATCAATGAGAACCCTCCTAGGTCACGCGACCGACAGACCGAACGATTCTTTATGAATAGATAAGAACAAAAGTGTTCTTTAAGAATAAAAGTATTAACGGTTTGAACTGATTCATGTTGGTTTATGTTTGGTTCAAACAAAAAGTTGTTGTAAAAAAATTTGGCAAAACACGAAACAAAACCAGTTAACTCTTTTGCTATGATTAGATTGTGTTTAAAAAAGTCTTTCCTGTGCTTTCTTTTGCCGGGTTTGCTTCTGGTTTCTGCTTTATATTTTTGTTATTGCTTTAAACTATTAAACTTAACTATTTGTTATATTCCCTTATTGCTTTTGGTTTTGTTTCTCTCTTCTAACAAACACATTTCTCTCATATCCTTTGCCCAACAACAGAAAACAGAATAAAAGAGAAAATCAATAACCTTTGCAAACGCTGGGTGGAGAGTGTATGATGAGGAGTGTGGGCGATATAACGGAATAATTTTTTTCAAATCAATCACTTTATGAAAGCGCTTAACCTATCGATAACCACTAGTTCACCCCCCACCCCCCATACCCTTCAACCTAACGAATCCTCCAACACCGACATCGCCACCAGCTAGGCGATGACTGGCTTCAACTTTTATACACCCAAGACAACTTCGAAATTGCCTTGAACTGCCTTCGGTTCCAGGAGTGCAAGAGCTGTAACTCTCGCTGGAAGATGGCATCGGTTGCGCCATTTTGTACGAACTTCATGATACTGGAAGGAAGGCTTCATTAATTTCCAGTTTATGATTATTTTTGAGAATGTGCATTTTCTCGGTTGTGCAAGGGTGAGAGGGAAGCGGCGTATAAATACGGGTACTCAGAAATAAATGCTGGAAGAAACAACGTTTTATATATATCTAAGAGAGGTAATGGATGAAGAGATTATTGCCACTTTTTATAAATAATTTGTTTAACAAAAATTTTTCAGTTAGATTGATAAATAATCTTTTACGAGCTTATTAATATTTCATAAAAATTACATTTAAAGAATCATATAATTTTCAATAAATTTGATTTAACAAATGAAATCATTGAAATATTCTCTCACTGCTATTTCTCTCTCTATCTCTTCCTCTTCTCCTTTCTCTATCTCTGTCTACATACATCAGTGATATAATACATACTAAGTATTACAACATATTGTCCTGACATTAGATTTTTATTTGCTTTAGCATATAATATATAACCTTGCCTCATGAAAAAAGAGGCGGCAGACCCAATTGCTTCTTTAAATGCAATTTTAGCCTGGTGGCTGATCTGATACAGAATATCCGTTCCCACCTTAACAAACGAAAGAAGGCAGACTGTTTTCCACAAAAAAAGGCAGATCCGAATGTTTTTCACAAAATAAATAGCAGCTTTATGAATGGATGGATGTCTTTTTATATCATATTCCCTTTAAAAAAGGAAAAAGGATATATTAATGTTGATACTAAGTTTGTAACAGAGTGAAGGAGCCACAATAGATATTTCTTTCTCAGAATGATCCCCTGAGTCGATTTAGCCCTGTCCGTCCGTGTATCTGTCTGTCTGTCTGTCTGTCTGTTTGTCTGTCTGTCTGTCTGTCTGTGGAAATCACGATTACAAGAGAACGAATGAAGCTATGATCATGAAATTTGGTATGAATATTTCGTGTTAGGATAGGCTGGTTGATATTGAAATCGGACAATTTCCACGGCTACTCTTGGTATTTAATGTGATTTAAATCGTGTTTAGAGGCCAATTTCTCAGCTCCGAATACGAACTTAAAGGTGGAATTGTATATCAGAGTCTACTATCTCATTTGAAAATATAATCAAAAAAATGGGCGTGCTCCGCCCACTAGAGACAATATTCGTGCAGGGGTAAAAATAGAAATATTGCCATGAAATTTGGCATAAATATTCCCAGTCATCATAGGATGGCTGGTGTTAAAAAGGGTGAAATCAGAAAACTACCACGCCCACGCCTCAATTAGAACAAAAAATGAGCGTTAAAAAGAACAAATAAAGCATGAAATTTGGTTCGAATGTTCTCTGTCATCACAAGCTGTTTATAAATGTAAATATAATAACTTAAATATAAATATATAATATATTTAAATAAGCCGCCGACATATTATTTGAACGTTGTTGTCGAGAGATTCGGGAATAGGATATATAAGCTTCGGCCAGGCCGAAGGTAACGTTCTTACTAGTTCTCTCTTTCAAATTGAGAAGCTTAAATACCCTACATCCATAGAATAGATCCGTATTCCTATTAAAGACACAGTAATTAATAGCATTATTTTGCTATTATATTCGTTTATATATTAGAGTTTGTCTTAACATAAAATTATACTTTGATAATATAACATATCTACAACTTGAACTTATTAAAATATTGCGTAAAATTTAGTAATATATTAACATAAATCAGTAAGAATATTCCTGTCATTTATGTGACTATCTCCACAGTCTCTCCTGTAACAGTTCTTTTCGGCGCAAAATAATTTAGTATTCGCGGTTTAGTTCCAGAATAAAATTATGTCTCCAAATTCATTCTACAAACGTAGAAACAGAGCTTCGTATGTGCATACATTCATATAAACTAAAAAAGTAGGCGTGGTTCTCATCAGATTTCACCCACTTTTAATACATTTACAATAACGACATTTATGTCAATAATCAGAATAATTTGTGATAAATATTTGCGATTTGTGAAATTTCATGACCATACCTAGTGGAATAACAGCGTTAAATCTACTCAGGAGATAGTCCTGAGCCAAAATATATATACTTTTCCATACTTGCCACACCTCTTTTAATGCGTTACAAACGGAGGAACAAATTTAATTACCCTTAACACTTTGGGTGTAGGGTATAAAAATACATAAAAGGGACATTAACTGTAAACATTAAGAGCATGAAAGTAGACAGTAATGATTAAATGATTGCATAAAAGAAGTGGAATAAAATAAAAAGAAAATCTCAAAAAGTCGGGATTTTACTCGACTCGACAACTAATAAAAGGATAAAGTAATCATCTCATTTTTGTAGCAGAAGAATTAGGATAAGAATACGCGAGGAGAAGAAAATGAAGTCTTATTTTATATAAAAATTTAGTAAAAACCTGGAAATAACTAAAATTATATTGAAATCAAAATTATATAAATAATTGACAACGGGCCATCGATTAGTTTCTTCGGAGGAGCGTTTTTGTGCCTTCTTTCAGTGTGTTTTTAAACACAACTAATTCTGAAAATAGTGAAGGCACTGAAAACACCAAAAATATACTGGGAGATTTGTTTAATTGGTGGAACCCGCAATACCAACCACAGATAAGATTTTTTGAAAAAATCAGCGGTCGGCCTACGATTTATTTTATTGTGGCATATCGAATATATCAAAAAATCAAGCAAACAAACCTTCAAAACTAACGAAATGTCCTTAAGTCCACAGAAACTTTACCAAATTATAAAAAAAATTCCACAAGAAATAGCAATTATTTGCCCTCGCAGTAATTGTGAACAAAATGATAAGCCGAAGAGAATGTCGAGGTCAGTGACGATAATGATAATAATTATAAAGAAAAAATCAAATACCATTGATAACATTGATCATTGGCAATGATGACCGCAAACGTATGCAAGGAAAAATCAATGAACTTGAAACAGCAGTCTGTCCTTCGAAACCGAGGGTATATTCTAAATGGGGGTTAGTTTTTCCAACCCTGTACAATGCTAAACTATTGCACCCTATGCCATGTTACACTAATGCAGTAAGCCAAGCACAAGGAAATTGTCAACCAGATTGACAGACAAGAAGTGAAAAAATAGATACATGCCTACCTGACAAATCGATCAATTGTTATGCTCGAATAATAAATATTTTTTGATTTTTTTTTTTTTTTTTGAAAATATTCTGTATGTTCCAAAATAATAGCACGAGTATTTTTTAAAAGATAAAAAATACGCTATGAAATACGTTATGAAATGAAAAATATGAAAAATGGAGTGTAAGAAAAATCAAATAGCTGCTTTTTGGGAACTTGAACACTAAAAATAATAAATTTTCAATGTTTATAAATATATAATATATACTTTGATAAAAAATTACGTAAATCAGTCGCGTGTAAATGCATAAAAGATACTCGTTAAATTTGAATACTTCTCTTAAATTATATTCCTAGCAATTAAAATATGTACTCGTTATATTGCAACTAGTCTGTTTCTCCAAAATATCGAAAAGCTTCTTGGTTGTTATTAGTAGCGATTAGTAATTAGTTATCATCCATTATCGGTTTTATCATCAAGCAATTTATGCATTGTGAAAAATAATTAATATGTATGTATGTGACGAATATTTTGGAAGCATTTCTTTTTTACACGAATGAAAAATCATATAAAAATGAATGCTTCCAAAATATTCGTTACATACATACGTATTAATTATTCTCCACAATACATAAATTTTTTGACGATAAAACCAATAATGGAGATACGTAAATTATCAAAAAATCACGCTAACCGTATCACAAATTTTCAAATGTAATAGCCTTCCAACAAAATCTCTTTCCCTATAGTTTTTTAATATTTCTTTAGTCCTCTACAAAGCGGATATTTCCTTCAATCCTTAATTTTCTTTCTATCCTTAATATTTCTTTAGTCCACTAATAATATATTTTGGAAACATTTGTAGATTGATAGGTCTTGAACAATTTGAATAGGTTGAATGAGATCAATAGGTCTTCACTTCACAATCGAACGTCATAAAATATGCCTTACATTGGGAAGAGTGAAGAGAGGTCTGAGGATATAATCCATTTCAAATAAAATTTCTTATCATTTCAATAATATACAGTATTCCTTTCTTAGTATTATACTTGCTGATCATTCCCTCTCCTTCTATATATCTCTCCAGGTTTATCTCTCCGTCTCACAATTAAAATCCAACATTTCTTTATTCTTACCAACTAAACATTAATTAATAAATTATGAATCATTTCAAAAAATTATTACAACTAAAAGCAACAAATTAAATGAAACAAAACAAATTAAATGAAGTAAATGACACGATAGAAAATTCATGAGGGTAAGGCGATTTATTTCAGATCCAACATAACCAAGATCGTATAATATTTCTTGTCAATTCTAATGATAAAATATACCAAATTCTAAATGGTAAATTAACAAATAAAAGAAAAATAGAAATTATTGAATTAGTAATAAAATAATTAAGTAAAATCATCAATTCGTACAATATGATAACAATAACAATGATAACAATAACAACCATAATAATCACAATTACCATACCGGGCCTCAACTTATAACAACAATAATAATAATAATGATGCAATAATAGAATCAGAGTACGGGCTTGACCGGGTCAATTCAATAATTGAAAATTAAAATAAATATTCAATGAAATGAAAAGTAATAGAAGAGCAAAATACTTATTATCACCTCTTCAATGCATTTCTCTTGCGCGATGGCATTTTTACGCAATATTTCCTTTACGAGGTTCCAGATTGACGAACACATCACCATAGTTATCGACATTATTATAGAACATCAACGATTTATTGCACAATCTTATTTGTGACTTCAAATCGAACCCGCGATAAAGCCAAAAAATCGCTGCATAAAACGAAAAGTTTTTGGCGGTTATCAAATTCTATCATTGACCTCCACATAACAGTTTGAATCCTACAATTTGCATTAGTGCAAATGCAATTGTGTTCACTTAATTTTCTACGAGAGATAAAAACAAGACAAAACAGGCTCTTAATATTACATTTATCACTTCTTGATTAAATTAGATCCAACTCATCCTCAACACAACCTGTGTCAAAAAATCAACGTATGATAAAAGGTCGTGTCCTGTCCATTTTTGCGGTGATAATATCTAATACCAACATCTCAACTATAAAATTCCACCCTGAAATTACATATGGAAACTAAGAAATCGGCCTTTGAAGGGGATTTTGGATGAAATATAGGCGTGGTACTTGTTCCTCCCTTCGTTCGACTGCATTCCTGATTTCCATAGAAGCAATGACTGACAGACCGACGGACATACCTAGATCGACTCAGGAGCTTAATCTGAACAGGTATATATATACTTCTCTATACCTGTCACGCCATCTTTGATGCGTTAAAAATGGAAGAAGGAAATGGATCTACCCTATCCCTTCGTGTGTAGGGTATAAAATGAAACGGAATCTTCCGACCTCTCTCCAATCTGCCAACAAATACTCTCTTGTGCCCTTCGTTTATTTTGTATATTTTGGCCTACGTTTTGTGTTGTTTTGAAGTCTTTTCAAAGCTTTGTATATCTTAACATTAGGTTCGGAATATCTTGTTCAGCTTTATAAATCTTATTGAGCGACAGCCTAACGATTTATTTGATTATTTTTCCAGACCATTCTAAAGCATAATTTGTATGCAATGCAATAAATTTGTGCTTTTGTATTTTTATTAAAGTCAATATAAATCAACATTAAAAACAAACATAGGAAAGGAACTATAGAGACAACAAAAATTGCGGGATTAATTCTTTACGAGAGCGACTTGTCGCGTCCACCAACGATCATTTCCTGCCAGACATGTTTTTAAGAATGTGAGAATTTTTTAAATTTCCCGCACCAGACTTCATGGCATTTTGCCGAACGAAGAGAGGAAGATGACAAAGAATCTTAGCATTGAAGATGCCTTGAAATATAAAAGGATCAACTTCGAAGATGATCGTGGCTTTTGTAAACGGATTCCTAATAATTACATTAATTCAGTGCTCAAAAATAACTCTTATTTTTATTATTAAAAGTAAAATCTAAAAGTTAACCTTTTCTTTTTAAAATAAAAATAAAAATTAACTTTTAATTTTTAATAAGAATTGCTTTTAATTTTATTTTAAAAATCTTTCGATAAGAGTTACTCAAAGACGTTTATTTTAAAATTTCTTAAATAAGAGTTATTGAAGACTTTTTCGCGATAGAAGTCTTTTAATGATGAGGTAAATATTAGCCAATATGAACTAAATCTTTGAGCTACGAAAGGATAAATAGAATGGACGTTAGTAGGTGGTTGTAAGACAAATCCGGTAAAATTGGGCATTCTGATCAAGAGATTTTTATTATGCAAGAGATAGAAGATATTGAGGAACAGATTTTGGATTTTGGCGGCAAATGTCATGATCGGATTTGAAACATGTCAGAAAGTGGAAGTGGACATGGACTCACAAAAGCGGCGAAGGGGCCTTTTTTGCAAAAAGTAACCGCGTCAATCGATAGCAAATGCCGTCAAATAGATTTGAGATGGATTTGGGGAAGGGGCGACCCAAATTTAATAATTTTTGGCGGGGAAGTATGTTTCCCTCTTTCATTTTGGCTAATTACCTTTCTACTTTTTTCTATAGATCCGTCTACTTAAATTGCTTTTTACAAGAATTAACATCACCCAACAAGGACCTCATATTTCCTCGCTCGCGTGTGTGTGCAATCATATATGCATTTGCCAGACGAATTTTAGTTAACACCAGTTTAACTCTCGCGCTTGACGTACACAAAATAGACTTTAAACTCATTCGGAAACAAAAGAAAAAAGATAGATAGATATCTATCCAAAAATTTTTAAATTTTGTTCTTAAAAACGTATCTTCCTCTCTTTTTGGGGGTCCACGCCCCACCGTTTCCACGTCTCAAATCCATTTCATGACATTTGCCATGGACCGTAGTAGCCACATTTTTGTAAAAAATCGCCCCTTTTGGAGAGCCCATGCCCTTTTCCCCACGTTTCAAATCAGTTTAAAGACATTTTCTATCGATTGACTCATTGTAAAAATCCCCCATCAGCAAAAAACTATCATTACGAAAAAGTCATCGAAAAAATTTTTAAATAAAAGTCTACGAATGACTCTTATTTCATTATTTTTATTATGAGAGTCAGAAAACTTTCGAGCTCTGCCTTAAATGCGTTGATCGCCCGCCTTCCGTCCTCCCACACACCCTCCAAAGTCGCTGATTGTATGGTCTTTGATAATGTGATTCACACTACCGACTGTCTTG
>OZ016503.1:41676949-41686949 GCA_963966595.1 Physocephala rufipes | reverse complement strand
CCGTTTCTATAATCGCTATTTAAGCAACCATGGTTTCGTTCAAACATTCGTCATTGTCATTCACATAAATTTTCAGGCTTGTTTGCATTCAAAATGCATGGTCTGGTAAAATATTCTGGTACATAAATTTTTATGAAAATAACCTTAAGTTTACTTTCGTAAAAAATTTCCAATAATTCAATCGTTATAAATACTTTATTCAATTCACTTAATATTTTCAAACACTATGCTTTCGGCGCTATCTCAAAACTGAAAAATTTTTATGAAAAATCGCGCTATCTCAAAACAGATTTCCATTCCATTTCATGGAATCAATTTTCAATTTTCAAAAATTGGGATTTCCATTCAATCCATTCATTCACATTCATTTTTTCTCTTTGTTTAATATTTTTTTTAAAAAATATAATTGGAAGAGAAGCAGTAGAATGTTAAAATTTCGTTTAATTCAAAAACTATTAACATTTCGATAAAATAACTTTTTACATGAAATATAGATATTTATACAGGCTTGCTGTTTAGAAGATATTTTATTCCAAATTTCAAAGGCCATCAGCCCCGCCCACAGAAGGCAGCGGAAATTAATTTTATGTTTTTTAGGATCAGGAAGAGAGCACAACAACAACAAATATAAAAAACAGAGCTAGTGCGATCATGTAAATATGTTCCAATTTTTAAGTATACAACGATCAATATTTATTAAAAAATATATAGCAAAATTTTATTGAATATCACCACACATTTTCATTCCGATGTGTAAATCACACGACAATTACATAGTTGTTAAGTGTTATCATATAAGGTGCAGTGTTACCGTGTGAAAACACAGGATCACGGTCTGTGTTGCGTTCTGCAAACAAGGACTTATACATAAGTAGTTTTGAGCTTTAAAATGTGTTTTCTCCGCAATTAATGCATCGATTTTGGTGAAAAAATATACGCAGCAATCTGGGAAGCCTTTATTTCTAAATATTGAAATTTTTTCTGGGGTTAATTATATATTTTAAAAAGAAAAAAATTAATAAACACGGGAAAAAAGTACTAAAAATTAAAATGTTTAATTTTCTTGAAAAATACACATTTTTCGAAAAAAATTAATTACACGAATGAAAGATATTATCATTGCCTACAATTTTAGTGCTTTATTATACAGATACTGCGTTTAGTTTACGAGATATAGCCTAAAGGATTTTCAACTTCAAGGACCTTTTTCCCGGAAATTAAGCGAACTCGACAAAAAATTTGTTGTCGTTTTCGTTTACAACAACACAAACAACAACAACAAAAAACGTCAAAAATAGGGGCGATTTTGCGTGGTGGTAATGATGTTCCCCCTCTTCAGTTAGAGTATTTGTATTAATAGTTTTGAACTTTTGAATTTTGAAAAACGTATTCGTAAATGACCTTTCATTGCGACAAAAACTGCAACTCTCATTCTTCAGAATACTTTTGTCCTTTTTAAATGATAATGAAAAATACCAGTGAACAGCCACGCGCTTTAAACCATGTTTAAGTAAGGATTTCAAAATTAAATGAAATTGGAAAGCATTAAAACATGACATTAACATTGCAATATAGTTTTCAAAAGGAATTTCCTCTTAAATTCATCCACCAATTCTCATGAAATAATTAAGTGCAGAAAAGTAAGGAGGTACTGCTTATAAATATGTACTGAATTGAAGTTTTGGGGTAAAATTTAAATGTACAAAATTAAAAGACATCACAATTGTTTAGATTATATATTTTATAATATATCGTTTTATGGTTTGTGAAGTAATTCTTCCACTTCAACCACCCACAAGGGTAATGCTCACAAATAACACCCATAATCGTGTAAATGTTTTTGAAGATTTTATGCGGAGGTAAACTTAAGCAAACACAATTCGAGCAAAATCAATAATTTAAGTAAAAATATTTTCAAATGTTTTAGAAATATTTTCATGAGATAAATACTTTTGAAAAGACATTAAACTAAATTAAATTAAATATATTTTCATAACATTCATTTAGGTATTTAGTTCACATTTACTTTCACAGCTTAAACCGCATACAATTTTACAAGCCATTAATACGTAATTTTTGTTTATAATAATTGCACATAGATATTTTATATGAATTTTTAAGAGATGTGAAAAATCAACATTTTAAAATATCAAGGTTTGGTTGAGAAAACGCATAATTTTTTACATATATCTCCTGATATATTGATATACGCAGATAATGTGAATTACTCTATATGAATTTTATATTGATATTGTTTATTTTACATTCAATAACGAATTTTAAATTATTATTTTCAAGAGTAAACTTCATTTGAGAGACAAAATAAAAATATGTCACAAAAATAGTTTAGTTTGGAATAAATAAGTTACGCACTTTGCTAATGGACTTTGATCAAGAAATTGAAAGTCCGGCAAAGTCCTTTGTCGTCTCTAAAACATTCTAATTTATAACAATATTCTATATATTTTTCTTATAATTATATCTAAAACCTTAACAGAAATAAAACTAAAAATAAATCCCGAAACAAAGACCAGAAGCCAATAAATTATCTAAAGGATTTTCCAGATGTTTAATTTAATTTACGACGTCGACATTCTTCTGTAGAGCATTAAAGATTTCTATCTGTTGTTCAGGTCTTAACTTGTATATCTGGAATAATAATAATAATAATAATAATAATAATAATAATAATAATAATAATAATAATAATAATAATAATAATAATAATAATAATGGTAATAATATTAATCTATTTATATTTATATTTAAGTAATTGATTTCTTTTACTTGAGTTAACAATTTAGCGGGAGATGGAGTTCTGATAAAACTCGAAATATAAACATTCACGAAAGTCGCCATTAAGAATTGACAATCGAAACGATCCATAATTCCCCCATGACCAGGAATCATATCCCCAAAATCCTGAAGTAATTATAAATGTTTATCATAATTATTAAAATTTCCTATTTTACGCATTAATACCTTAATTTTGAATGCACGTTTGAATCCTGAAGCGAAAAAACCTCCAAAAGGACCAATTATTGAGCTAAAAAGACTTAAAGCAATGGAATGCCAAACGAAAGGATACATATTAAATGATTTAGCAATGCCCAACTGAAAAGAAATTATAAAAATTGAATCAATCCATACAATATCGTATTTATAAGATTTCACTTACCGCACTTAAGCTATAATCTTGTGGTGTAAAGAGATAACTGGGTTCGCATTCCATTGTCATGCGTCCTAATGATTCCGAATATAGAATGGGACAAACAAAATATTGATAACCACATAAAATGTATGAAAAAATTATTCCAAAAATAACGGTAGCAAAACCGCCTCCAATGAAACCCTCCCAGGTTTTTTTAGGGCTTAATTTTATCAATGGTGTCTTGCCAAAAAAGAAGCCAAACATATAAGCCATAACATCATTGCAAACAATCATAGAAACAGGTACTATAAACCATATGAGGCCTGAAAATAAATTTCAATTTTAGGGGTCATTCATTTCCTAGCGAATTCGTGTGAAGTTTTAGCGGAGGTTACTTTACCTTCAAATATGTTTTGTATTATTAAATAACTCTGTGTTACAACGATCAGCAAGGATACATGGGTCCATGCAAATAAACTAAATTGTTTCATATAATATTTCTTAACCAACGACAGCACAAACCAAACAAAGCCAATGCAATATAATGCGAAAGAAAGAAACCGATGATAAGTTACCAAGAACTTTAAATATTCCTGTAAATTAAAAATATTAGAATTAATAATACATTTTAAGAAAAAAAATTAAAAGAAGCTTACGACACGATTTATAACAACACCAAAATAATCAACAAGATTTTCACCATAAAAAAAATAATTGGATGTTAGCAGAAAATACCAAGAAAGGCTTCGAAACCAAGGCAAACCATGGATACGATAAACCTGATAACCGATTGAAATAATTTCTTCGAAACATTTCACCTGGACCAGCAGTGTCTGGAATATTAAAAAAATAATCTCTACAGTTTCTTTCTGCATACAATCTTCTTACCGTAATCATTAATGCTAGCGGACCGCCATAAATGATAAGAGCAAATCCACATATCATTATCCATGTAAATATACCACGAATCACCCAATTTTTCCACCTTCAAGAAGATAAATAAATATGTTTTTGAAAGCATTTGCATACCTTATAAAATGCGTAACAAAATAATTACGAAATAAATGGAAAATGCACTTTAAAAATATACATTTTTATTGGATTCATCAAAAAATGTAACAGACTTGCTTGAGGTTACCTTCCCAATAATTTAAGCGTTTCTTTTCATCCAATTTCAAATAAATGCTCATTATTTTTTACGAATAATTGATAAAAGTCTGAATTGAAATACAAATTAAGATTTTTGTAATCAATTCATATAAATTCTTTGGATAATGCCAGTAAAATATTTTCAAAATTAAGGGACACCTGAACAATTTTTCCTTAAATGCCATTCAAAGGAGTCTTTATTTATTATTATATAACGACATAACAACATAAATATATTTAGCGTCTCACAATTTGTATCTTGCATCTTTGATGTGCGACATCATTTTTTTAGCCAATAATATTATTCTAGAAAACCATTTTAATTAATTATTCTAATAGTAATTTTATTCTAATAATAATACTAATATTCTCGAAAAATTTTAACTCGATGGTATGTCATCGATTTGTCATTTCGGTTAACGGAAAAATACCACTGTGCCGGAATAATGTACTCTCTTAGAAAACAAATATATAATTTTAATGGATATTCTATTCATGAAGTTAACAATTTACATTCACAAATATAACCGCGAAAAGATTCGAAATTTCAATTTTTGTGATTTCAATTTTCAACGAACACATGCGTTTGAACACTTCGAATGCTCTGGCATAATCTTCGACCAGTTTTCATCATGACGTCCGTAGGATTTCATGTTTGTATGTATTTTGCAAAACTCTAAATTGAGCTTCTACATTTCGGAAATGCTCAAAAAATCATTCAATCCCTATCAATGATTTAGAAGGAAAATTTCAAACGTCAGGAAGGAAGACATAATCAAGAATCCTTTGCAGAGTTCTATAATTAAGGCTATTTCACCTCATAAGCAACATTGATTTCCAACCATATCTTCAACGTCATTGAGGATTAAGAATAATAAAATGATAAACTATAAAAACAGATTATGGTATATATCTGTCTAAGTTCCCAATTGAAATTCATATTTTGTTCGCAAATGTTTCCTTTATGATCTTACCTATCAGGTAAATCTTTTAACGCTGAATCTAAGATTTCTGGAGTTTTATCCGTTCCTTGTGGTAACGTTTTTACAAGTTCCTCTACAAATTTTTCTTCCGACAATTTCTCTTCCTCAGAATCCACCTGCAGAGGGCGATATTCAAACGTAAAAAGAGCGTATTTAATTATTCATGAGCATTAATAATTAGTGCATTCATATTTTCCTTGTCAAATAAGCTTTAATAAAAAAACATACCAAACATACGATCGTCAACTACAAAAATATTTTTAATCAATTCGAATAGCTCCATGTATTTATACTTCCCTTTTCATATATTGTTCAAAAATTTATTACAAATAAAAGATTTAGGTAATACAACCTGATACTGGCCTAATGCGACCTTATAGATGGTCCACTCGTTCAACCTCACCAACCCCCTTAAACAATTAATTCACAAAATTTCCGTTGCAATCAGAAATATTATTCCCCCCCCAGATTTTATTCCAAAACTATAGGAGTATGCTAAACGGAATAAAATATTGGTTACAGATGGTTTTCCAAAGGAATTGATTGTTCTTCCTCCCTATTTTTAATTGCATTTAACAGCTATGAAAATCACTAATTGGATTTGTTTTGGAATTACGTTTGTCCCTGGAATGTCATTCACGCATATCTTTGTAACACAAGAAATTTAATAAAATCACAATTATTAGAATATTTTCAAATTTTCTTTTTTTGTTCTTTTACATACATGATCGGAAGAATCCGCTGCTGAAGAATGTCGCTTTTCATTGTTCGTTGATTTTATTGCCGGACCATCCCCTGATTCTTTTTCGAATTTACGACGGCGTACCTCTGCCATAATTTTAAAACAATTATTTTAAATGCGGATATTTTAATTCAAACCGGTACACGTCTCTTTGCTTTAAAAGTTTTCTAAATCTAATTAACAATATTATGGACACTTATGTGTTATTTCTACTGCGACGTCTCTGTTGAATAGCTTTCGTATGATGTTTATTTTGAAAAGCTCAAATCTTCTGCACAGGAACCTCACAGGTGTACACAAAAACTAGTATTCGCATTAAAAAAATATCAATTCGCCAAACCTTCAACCAGAGTTGATAGGACATAACAGATAGGACACTTCGCAGTAATTCACATGCATATGCTCTATACAATCACAGAATGGTACAAATTTAGCAGGAATTTGGTACTTATTTCTTCGAAAACGCGTACTCGCGTCAACAAAAATGAAAAACATGGGCTCGAGTAGAAGTTACTTTGGATTTTGAGGATCAAAGGATTGGTGAATATGGTAGAGGCGTCCGACGATTTTGATTAATTTCTTTGCGATTGTCAAAAATAGTTCAATGACGAATAGGGAGATAAATGTGTGGAAATTTAATATTGTTTAAGAAAGAAATCACAACATTTTTGTTTATCGCGGTGACGCCTGTTGTTATTTTTTTTGAAAACTTTATGAAAACAAGCAATAACAACAATATGATACAAGTCCACTCTATATTGAGTAATAGAGATCCTATCTCTTTATCTCTGTTTCGTATCAAATTCAGAGTTAAGAACAGATATAAAAGGATAAGACACTCTACGCATAATATACAATTTACTACTCCAATCTCAAAATTCTGATATTTTTCATTCGAGCGAAACCAAATTAATAGCAGCAATAAGGTGATAGGATACTCGTTACAAATAAAAAATTCGTTATAATTTGATTTCGTTTGCAAATAAAAAATTCGTTATAATGGCCATTTTTTATAGTCTGTCGAATTCACGGACACAGTGTGTGAGAACACGTCCGATGCTGCTTTTGTTTACTGTGCGCTTGCTAACGAATATAACACCGCATTCGTTATCGAACGTGTTGAAAGCAATTAGCCCCGATTTTATTTCTATATAAATTTCACCAAAAGTAAACAATGTTGCGGAGATGGATGACCATCCAAATCAATGTGAAAAATATAATTCATAAAATCTTAAAGAAAATTATAGATATTGAGACGAATTTTACTAGCCAGCACATTAATTTACACAATCAACATAAAAACACTAATCTATGGCGATAAGCTTGAATCAATTGCGTCATCTATCGCCAAACAGAATACACCAAAGGCTCGATAACTTGTCATGGAGAAATTATTCGATGGAACTCTCCTCAGTCTGGTGAAATGATTAATCGTCGAGGGAATGTTCCGGAATTCACTAGATGATCAACGAAAATGCAATGCGATATCTCTGCGAGTATAAATAGGAGTAGCGCTGGAGAAAGTTCCAAGCTGATATTTGAAAAAGTAACATCGCGAGTTGTTAACTGATAAATTTTAGTGCCGGAATAAATTATTGTGAAGTTCTCAGAATGCTCACCCATACTCACCAAACATTTGACGCTCAAAAGCCATTAGTGCTCATACCCCTAGCTCGTGTTTTTTATTGTTGTTGACGCGAGTACGGGTTTCCCAAGAAATAAGTACCAATTTCCAGCTAAATTGGCACCATTCCGTGATTGTATAGAGCAAATTAATGTTTTTTCGTGCGAAGAGTTGTATCTCTATCTCTTGGTTTGGGCCTGACGCTAACGCAATATAGATTCAACGTCTCGTTCCTTGGCGAAGTATTCAACAAAATTCGCATAAAAAATTCAAGCAGAATATATTAATTTCCGCAGTTTTATTTAATTTCTCAAGAAATACGTAACGGGTATGGCTACAACATTTACTGAAGTATTTCCGTCATCTTTGCAAGAAAAAATTCGTCAATCTAAAATACTCGTCGTTGGTGCCGGCGGGATTGGTTGCGAGATTTTAAAGAATTTGGTATTGTCCGGCTTTCCCGACATTGAAATTGTAAGTTATATTTAGGAATGTATTAAATATTATAGTTATTCGGCATTGTATGGTGTAAAACACCATAAATGTTATAGATTGACCTGGACACCATCGACTTGAGTAATCTCAATCGTCAGTTCCTTTTCCATAGAGAACATGTCGGCAAATCAAAAGCCGAAGTGGCTAGAGAGAGTGCATTGCAGTTTAATCCGGATGTTAGAATCAAATCATACCATGATAGCATTATGGCGTAAGTAGTTGTTATTAGTCAATTGAAAAAAATTACATTTCATAACTTCCATAGAACGGGATACGGTGTGAATTTCTTTAAAAAATTTGATGTTGTACTTAATGCGCTCGACAATAGGCCGGCACGGAATCACGTTAATCGTCTTTGTTTAAATGCTGAAGTTCCGTTAGTTGAGAGCGGTACTGCAGGCTATAACGGTCAAGTGGAAATAATAAAAAAGGGTCTTACACAATGTTACGAGTGTACGCCTAAAGCTGCACAAAAAACATTTCCCGGTTGCACGATTCGTAATACGCCTTCCGAACCGATACATTGCATTGTCTGGGCTAAACATCTTTTCAAGTAAGCCAAAATTTGATTACGTATGAAATTAAAAAAGCAGTCAGAATTTTGGTGATTCGTAATTTATTTAGAACTCCATATATAAAGACATAACCCTATTAACTTTCAGTCAGTTATTTGGTGCGACTCTCGATGATGAAGATATTTCACCTGATGTAGCCGATCCTGAGGCCAATGGAGAAGTAACAGAAAGCGGTGGCGGTGATAAATTTAAAGAAAAGGGCAATGTTGTACGTGTAAACACACGACAATGGGCTAAAGAAGTAAATTTCGACGCAGAAGCATTATTTAACAAATTCTTCTTTGACGACATTCAATACCTTCTTTCAATGTCCAATCTTTGGAAAACACGTAAGCTTCCGGCACCTATTAAATGGAACAGTGTCTTAGTCAAAGGTGAACAGAATCACACAGATAAGCAAGAGTTATCTAAACAATATCATAAAATCTGGTCATTACAAGAATGTGCAATTGTTTTCGAGGATTGTTTAAAGAAACTTAAGAAATCTTTCGAGAAATTGGGTGACAGTGAATTTCTTGTCTGGGATAAAGACGATCAATTCGCAATGGATTTCGTTGCCGCTTGTGCCAATATAAGAGCTTATATATTTGATATTGGCAGAAAATCGCGATTCGAGATTAAATCTATGGCCGGTAACATAATTCCAGCAATAGCAACAACAAATGCTATTACAGCTGGTGTTGTTGTTCTTCAGACTTTTAAAATTTTGAAAGGGGAAATAGAAAAATGCAAATCGGTTTATATGCGGCTTCGTCAAAATCCTCGTCAACAACTGTTGGTACCTGAGCGATTTCTTTCCGCACCAAATCCAAATTGTTTTGTCTGCGCTGCCGATCCTGCTATACATTTGAAAATTGATACAAATAAAGTCAAAATAAGACAGTTCCGCGATGAAGTGCTCATTAAAGCTCTGAATATGGTTAACCCAGATGTTATAGTAGATTCCAAGGGCATAGTATTGATATCATCAGAAGAAGGTGAGACCGAGTGTAATGATAACAAGCTATTAAGTGAAATGGATGTGGTAGACGGTATGCTATTGAAATGTGATGATTTCTTCCAAAATTACGAATTGAATATCATTATTATACATATCGATGCTCAGCGTGATGATGATCTTTTCGAGGTAATTTTGATACTATAACTATTTAAATTAAAAAATCTTTTTTTTATTATATATATGATTCAGTTAGACTTTCAGGCGAAAAAATCTGCGCAAGTTTGCACATTTTATATGAAAGATGAAATCATTCACTCATGTTGTACTCGTTTATAAATGAA
>OZ016503.1:41598368-41676749 GCA_963966595.1 Physocephala rufipes | reverse complement strand
GCTTTATACTACCTTGATTGCAAATTAATTGTTTGCCTTCCAGCATTCTATTTTGGATAGAATTCAATTATTCAAGAATTAAATATTCTTGTTCGTGACTCTTTCTTATTATCTCCACTTCACAAATCAAACAGAGCACAGAACGTGCTTTCAAGTCAAGCAGAGATAATGAGATAGGAAACTCTTTACCCACAAAAAAATGTGGCAAAAACAAACCAAAATTTTACACGACCGAATCTCACGTACAGCGGTTATGTATATGTGTGCGTAATTCACCATTTTAAATGTCACGTATGATATTTCATGAAAATATGTAAACAGTTCGCTTCGGCGACTTGACTTGAAAGCACGTTCTGTGCTCTGTTTGATTTGTGAAGTGGCGATAATAAGAAAGAGTCACGAACAAGAATATTTAATTCTTGAATAATTGAATTCTATCCAAAATAGAATGCTGGAAGGCAAACAATTAATTTGCAATCAAGGTAGTATAAAGCAGCCTACACAAAATAGAAATAATCAAGTGAAAGACGCCACTTATTTCGAAAAAGAAATTGAAACAGGCGCGCCTAACAAATTATTTAATTCACAAGAACTCAGTCATCAAGTAAACAGCCATACTTTTTAAAATTTACGGTAATTCTATTAAATATTTCATTTTTCGTCGCAATCGATTAATATAGTCAATTCTTTCAGATTTTCATTGATTTTAATGCGCGAATGAGCTAAACTTTCCTCTAGTTCTAACCAATTCAGAACGCTTAACAATTTATGGTAACTCACCAAGCATTATAACTCTCTTGCATGAAGTTTTCAAGAATGGAAATGAGACTAAATAATTTAAAACGTATAGAAGGCGCGAAGTAATACAAAAAGTAAAAACAATATAATGGTCGAATTCTAATTAATTTTGAATATTTTCCTTTCTAGAAAAGAAGCAGCAAAGAGGTGAAGAGAAAACATACGCAAAAAAGACAACGGAGGAAACAGTATCAAAAATGGAAGTAGCCGAAAGAAATTTATTTGATGAGAGCAGTAATAGTGAAACGGAAGAAACGGAAAAATCCTGACGGCTTTTGGGATCGCCTCATAAGATATTTTGACCTGGACGATACGCGTAATCAAACACTAATCGGTACACACTTTCAGAGGAAACAACTGTTGAAACGATTGGATTAGAGACCTGCTTGTGTTCGTCGTTTGGATAGAGAATTAGTAGCAAAATTTTAGTGAATAATTTTCGTAATTGAATTTAATTTCTTTTTGAAAGATCATGTGCTTTAATATATTTACTTTTAATCATTTAATAATAAAATTCTAAGTAGTATTTAAATGTATGTACGTCAATTTCTGTATTTGTGATTTCCTCTTACTCTTCTACCCTTTGGCAGCATGTTCGCAAGTACGGCATTCTTATATTTTTGCTTAAATTTATTTAAATGTAAAAATTTTTAATACTCTTGTTTTATAATATAATAATTGAATTTTTAAGTTGTTTTAGCTCAATTAATATGTTATTTTAATTAAGCTAAGTTTATTATTAATTGTTAATTTAGTTATAAAAGTTGATTACAATGTTTGAAAGTTAAAAGATAAATTAAACAGAATGTTAAAATTAATTAAGAATGTTAAATTTTCTGATCATTAGGCATTGGACATTTTTAAACTAAAAATTTTTAAATCAGTGCTAAACATGTTACACTTTTATATTGGTATAATATTACGGTTTTCCAATTGGCACTAGAACTCTCAATTGGAAAACATCAGCAACTACTTGAACATCTTAAAGTGATCCATCGGTGGCAGCATCCGGAAACCTGAACACGACCTCATCGCCTGGACATCCAGCCTGGGAGCACCCTCGCACACGTGGCATATTATTTTATTATTAGAAAACACGAAGTTTATGAATTTATAAATTTAATTAAAATTTTTTTTAAATTTACCGCGCACGTAAGTTGTGGTGGAAAAATGTATGAAAAAATCATTGGGAGGTGAAAAATAAATTAAGGCATGCCAATTCAAGCAATTTTATTCATTCGCTTTTATACGAATTTCTCTTAAGGATGAATTCATCACAATAATGTTGAAGAAATAAGTACGCAAAATATGTTATAAATTACGTAAATTATTCATATAAATGATGTAAACCATGCTCTACATATTTTTAATATGAATACCAAATATATTGAATTGAGCTAAACTATTCAGGATAGAAATAAAACTTACTTAAATAATAACAGTAACTCAAAGTGGAGTTAGAAATTACCAAATAATAGTATTAGTTCACATTATTATTACGCATTATTATTATTATTATTATTACATTATTATTTACATTACAAAGTAAATTAAATTGACGTATTCTTTTATTAGCTTGTTATTTAAGTCACACCATTTCGGAAATTATTAAAACTAAGCACTAGAACTAAGATGTTCGGTTTTTTCCATATAAAATTTTTAAATTAATTTAAATTAATAATATTAATTAAATATTAATTTAAAGCGAATATAGAACTTATAAAGTATTTACAATGAGGTGTTATATTAAAACATTGGTACTAGAGCTTGAATAACTTGGTGTACGATTAGCAAATATGATGATTTAAAACACAGTTCTGCACTTGGTTTCAGGTTAATGTGAATAAGTAATGCGCTAAATTCCTTTAAGTGAATTGTTTTTAGTATTAGTTTAATTTACTTTATCCTCTTAGGTAGAGTTATTTCTATTAAGCAAGTCATTTTTAATTTTTGAATCACTAACCTTACACGCAATATCGTTTCATTTGCGTTTGTTTTGTTATATGTACAAAAGAAAAATATTTTCGCTAATAAATTAATACTTATATCAAACAATATATAAATACAAAGCATATACACAAGTTGAACTATAAAAGTGTACATGAAATTTAATTCAACACTATATATCGATAACTAGGTTGGAATCTCAAAACAAGGGTGTCGGGATATGTAGACGGGATTGCCAAAAGGGTCTGAGGCTGAAAAGTTTTTTGGGAACGAAGTTTGCAATTCCAAGAATTGTTCTGATTTGTTTGGGAACGTAACTGCCGATTTCCAGGAATTTCAACTAACACTAACGCCAATCAGAGCTGCATTTTGCCAATCTGTCAGAAGTTTCCTATCTCGTTATCTCTGAAGTCAAGTCGCCGAAGCGAACTGTTTACATATTTTCATGAAATATCATACGTGACATTTAAAATGGTGAATTACGCACACATATACATAACCGCTGTACGTGAGATTCGGTCGTGTAAAATTTTGGTTTGTTTTTGCCACATTTTTTTGTGGGTAAAGAGTTTCCTATCTCATTATCTCTGTTGAGAATAGCACAAAAGAGAGGCGGAAAAAGTATTTCGTTTTCGTCTTACATTTTAAGGGCATACATTTGAGATTCGTGGATTGACATGATCTGGATAGATAGAATTTTGAAATTGTTCACTTAAATTTGCAAATTTTTTTATTGTGCTAAGTTAGATTCAATGTTAATAGAGACTTGTGGCGTTATTACACAAAGAGAAACGATGCTGTTTTTTCGATTCGCTTTTGTTTGCTGCCATTTTTCTCTGCTTTAAGGGGATATAGATAAGCAGTATATAAAATTTCGTAGGGCACGAATAAACAAACGTTGTTAGTGCTTATCAGTGCGTTCCAGGCAAAAATTGGATGCCGTGCCCGGGTGCCGGTTGAATGTCAGTACCGAAACAATTAGTGAATAAAACGCCAGCAAGGAACCTTTCGATTGGGTGTGAGTGAGAATTATTTTTTAATAAACACGAAGTGGATTTTGTGAAAAAATTAACAAAATCCTCAAACGATTCTTCCATATTCACCAAACTTTTGACGATAAAGCCCAACACACCTTCTACTCAACCCCTTGTTTTTGGTTAATGTTGTCGCGAGTACGCGTTTCCTAAGAAATAAGTACCAAATTCCAGCTAATTTTGTACCAATTTGTGCTTTTATAGCGCGAATGTTCTGTGATTGTATTAGCGCGAAGTGTTCCAACTTCTTTATTTCTGATTTTAATATTAATATTTCAGCATTAAAGACCAAAGATGCTGTTTGGAAAAGTGCCGCCTTCTTCTATTGGAACTATATTGCGATCTCTGCCAGGAATAGAGCAACCAATCGTGCGGGGTTTTCATATGCTAGCGAAGGCAATTCCATCCTATTCCCTGCCTGTGTTACCTTTTACGGCAATGTCACCCTTACAGTTGGGTCTGAACGCTATGCCAAAATTTGGACTGCAAAATCTGATTCCAGTGGGCAAAATCATGCTAACTCAAATAGCTGGATTTAAGGTAAACGGTAGTATCAAACGTCGATGTAAAGATTGTTACATCGTAATACGACAACAGCGTAAATATATAATTTGTCCAACACATCCCCGACACAAGCAGATGTCAATGATGAAACGCGATTACAAATCGTGGATATTAACTCATGCCACTCAGTCTAAAATAAGGCCATATTAAATTTATAACAACAATAATAATGCGCTTGCAGTTAACGTAATAAAAAACTTAAAATTCCAGCACTGTAAATTAAATAGCTTTCTAAAAAATTCGTGTATTGTTATTCTATATTAGGTTAGATTGAAGACATCGGGTCAACGAGCCGAATCATGATTGTCATAACGAATATATCAGTCATGCAGATTTACTGCAAGCTTGGGGATCCTCGGATTTTTACATTGGCTCGAAACCTTTTTGATTGAATTCAGCGTTTCCCTTTACGTACTGAAATTTCCAATATTACGTTTTCGAAATTGCCTTTCAAGTTTTCAAGATATCACACGCTCGTCGTTCAATATGAGTCCTAGAAATAGCAGAACACGACATGAAACATTCACACTACTTTATGAAACATGTTGCAATCTTGACTAGGTATTAATGTTTAATTTGTAGTGTTAATCGTTCAAAATAAACTTTAGGTATAAGCTAACAGTATTTTAGTATAACAGCGGCCGAAGGCTGGCTGTATAAAGCGGCTTTTATGCAAACACTTGATTTCATCGTGAGTATTCTGCTGGGTAAGGCTATATAAAACGGCTATATAAAAGTAAGTAATGCAATAACTTCATTTTTTTGCGAGTATTTTGCTGGCTGCGGATTGTGATCCTTACCGCGACCGATGATATAAAGACTTTTATACTGTAATACCGACTACCCGGCCCGCGAGATGGAGCGATAAAAATATTTTGTTACAAGTTAGCAACACGCAACCACTCTAAGAAATCCTTGTGATCATTACCAGTTGTTTCGATTAGAGAGTAGTTTGCTTAATAAAAGAAAAAGAATCATTAATTTCTTTTATTAAGTTTGCTCAATAAAAGAACCCAAAAAAAAAAAGAAAAAAGAATCAAAACTGATGTACACCAGATGCATGTGTAAATTAAAATCGATGTCATAGCTACGGGAATATTATAATCAAATCGTATAGAGTTACTATCCTTCAATGACATTAGGAACACACTACATAAATCGATAGCATGTCCTGTAATTATTTAAGGGAACCCAGGGCTTAAACCAGGACATAATAATATGTAATACACAGTTAAATGGCTTTTGTTTATCATTAGAGATTTCAAACTTCCCCTTCAAAGTTAAGTGTTCAGCGGGGTCAACTTTTTTAAAATTGAATACCGACTCGTCAAACATTGGTTTTAAGGTATTTATTACTTGTGGAACTCTACGCAGGCTGCATCTATCTTTATTGAGCAACAAAAGCAATAAAAGAATACCGCCGGAAGACAAACAGAACATATAAGCACAACTAATGCCCATCTCGACAAATAATCCCCATTTTCCAGGTAAATATTTTTATCCTTTAAGTTGTATGCAAATATTCCAGGTCTGTCTTCTAATCTCTTCTTCCCTCTCGTGATCATCCGAAAATATTCGGAAATATCTTTAGGATCTATATCAGAAGCGAATTATAGAACAGAGATCTCCTATAATCGTGATTTTCTGAGATAATCGCAAGTTTATATAATTTCCTAAACATCGGCTAAATAATACCAAATTTTAAAATAATATTAAGGTAAAACAGACCATTCTTTTAGTATTGGGGGTCTTAATTCATATTAATTTCGGATTATTAAATTTTCAATAAAGTAAACTTCAATTCAAGAATATCATGTGCATTTTTCAGGATACCGTTTCATATTGAACCGTCATAAATTTTAAACTAAATTCTGTTTCAATATTACCTATACAATGATTATAATTGAATAATTGCTGCTAAATTGAATAGATTTATCTGAAATAATAAATAATAATAGATGGAGAAAGAAAATATTAATTTTGAATATAGTTGGTTTTATGCCCTTGGCCATAAACTAACTTCGACATCAATAATTATATTTATATGCTGTATATATACTTTATAACATCTAATATATAAGAAATGTGTACATAAAATTTGGAACGATTTTCCGTCATCCCTAGTCAACTTTGGTTTGTAGACAAACCGGTTTCGGCGATGTGCCATCTTCAGTGTCTGTTTTCGTTCTGAGCAGTCTGTATTTTGTTTTGTTATCGTCGGGTATGTGTTACAAAATACAGAATTAGAAAATACAGACTGCTCAGAACGAAAACAGACACTGAAGATGGCACATCGCCGAAACCGGTTTGTCTACAAACCAAAGTTGACTAGGGATGACGGAAAATCGTTCCAAATTTTATCAACATCCAACCCTGTCGGAAAAATCAACAAATATCAAGAAATGTGTACACATTTGTGATGGCAAATTGAAAAGTTAAAATAAGTTCTAAATTCCTATAATACATTTAACATCCGTAAATTTTTATGACCAACACCCGTGTAGATAAAAAAAAATAAAATATATATAATCTTTTATAAACATTAAATGTAATAATTAATATACGTATTATAATAATCACTAAGTTTAATTTAGAAGGTATTCTGAAAACACTCCAGACAGCATAATGCTTAACTATTGATTGGTGTTTCCGGTTTCGTATAAATGACTAACAATGGACAGTCGGAATTGGTACTGCACTGAACTGAATAATATGGCCTAAGGTTTAATTTCGGATTTATGAAAAATTACAGATCATACAGTCTAGTGAAGAGTAAAGTTAGCTTTTCCAACACATTAACCTTGAAGTCCAAGATGACTGGCCTTTGTATGGTGGTGTTTAGCCAAGATGTCATACAACTCGTATATTATATTTAAGGATTAAATAACAATACATACGAACACACACACAATAAAGCATATACTACTAACGGCGAAAAGCGTATCCCTACAGTAAAAAGCGTCTCTAATGGCAACGGCTTTGACGAAGTCTCGCAAAACAAATACTTATTTGTCGTATTTGCTTTCCTATTGAAGACATGTGACCGACAGTCTTGTAAGCATAGAAAAACGTCAATACTCATTGTACATTTCAAAAAATTCCCCAAACGGAAAATGCAAGACAATGTCCTCCTTTGGACCGCTTTGAAGACCGGAACGATTATTGCATGGAAGTGCCTTTAAAGACCGATATGGGCTTATTTTGCAGAGGTATTCGATGAGGCACCCTGGAATTGACTTCTTCGAAGACGTTTTCTATAAATTAACTGCAAAGTTGTTTATTTTCAAGATTATTAAGAATAAAAATAAACTATAAGCAATTGTTGTTTATTGAAATGCTAAGAAATAAATTTTGTTTCTAATCATTAACAGTTCGATCAAAGAATACTACCATACAGTAAAAAATAATCCAATGGTAATATAATTTTCATTTGAGTAATTGTGTTTATAAATTTGTTTGAAAGAAATGCTTTATACAATCCATTTAAGATTTACTTTTGGCAGCTGAAGCTTCTCTATCTAATGCTCGTTGTTTGGCTTTCTCATATATAGGCATTAATTGTCCTTGCTCTCCCAGCATTTTTAGAAGTTCCACTATGAACGGCAAATAATTGTGCTTGCGGCGAATATTTTCAATCTAAAATAGTTAAAAACTTATTGAAATTCATTTTAAATTGACAATTTTGCTTTCCTTATAACGTTTTCTTTTCACCACTTCATATTCTATTAATGAGCGTAACCTGGCTATTTCTGTGTGGCGGTTATCATCAGTTTCCATAGGATCACCATTACTTAATAAAGTATCTATTTGTTGCTGATATATTTTTTGACGATCCGTAACTAGTGCCATCAAATTAAAATGTATTTCACCTTCGCTGTATTTTTGCATACGTTTTTCAATAATCGGGCGCACAAAATCAATCCAATTTTGACCATTTCCAATAGAACCTAAATCTACAGGGCCCTCCTTAAGACCATCTAGCTCGTACATGCGGCCATCGATGGGAATATATCCGATGAAGTGGTAAACTTCTTCATCTTTACTTAAGTTCTTTGAATCCAGTTCAAAAAGTGTCTGACGAGCGAATGAGTTGTGAACGGTTCGAATTTGCGAGGCATTGCTGAGTGTTAAACCCTTATTATAAGGATCAAAAAACTGGCAAAACTCTTTAAAATTGGTTAGTGTTTCGCCAAGCTTTACGTCAGGATGGTCACAGTTTAGCAAAATGCTAAGAATCGCTTGAGTTGCGCATGCATTATTAATCACCTGCTTGGCGAAGAATATTTTCTCCAATCGATTATCTTTTACTATCGTACCCGCAGGTTCATCGTCTTGTACCCACTTGAATAGGAAGATTAAACCATGGATAGGTTCAAGATTTTCAAATGAATCTGGATCGAGGCTCCAAATTTCTTCAACTTGAACACCTTGACAACCTGTAAGAAAATTCTATTAAACTCCGTGAAATACCTAATCGCGTTTTCTAACCGAACTCTCGAATTAGTTCCGTAAAGACGCCGGGATCACTTTCAATCAAACACCAATTTCCTGCAGCCTCACTCATATTAAAAACTAGGTAATATTCCTTAACTTAGTTTTCAGTTTTTCAATAAATTTTGAGAGGAACTCCAGTTCACAAAATAAACGCAAATTTCCACACGGTTGCAAGTTCAGTTCAGTAGTTCGTGGACGAGCAAGTTCAACTTAGCCCAGCGTAAATTATATAAACTAGTTCAATGTTTTATTATTATATAGTTCTTTTAGTTCACAAGATAGATCTTTATTAACATGAAACTTGACAGACGGCAACAAATTGACAAGACGGCAAATTCCACATTCTGGCCCAGAGATAAAGCGATAGGACACTTCGCACTAACCAATACGCATTTGCTCAATACAATCACAGAATGATGAAAATTTTGCTGGAATTTGGTACTTATTTCCTAGGAAACGCGTACTCGCGGCAAGAGTAATCAAAAACATATGCTTCTAGTAGAAGGTGCTTTGGATTTTAAGCGTCAAAGGTTTGGTGAATATGGTTGATCCTTCTGAGGATTTTGATGAATTTCTTTACAAAATTTACTTCGTGATTGTTAAAAAATTGTTCAACGATGAATAGGGAGATAATTGTGTACAAATTGGATCTTATTCTTGGTCTCCTAAGCTTTAAAAAAAGTACAATATTTACATTATTGAACTTTAAAAGTACAATATTTGGTGTTGAATTGAAGCACGTACCGATTTATGAGACCCCGGTACAATCATAGCAGATATCACACCACTTTTGTTTATGTGCGGTGGAACAAGATCATGTATAGTGTAAGCGATGTAAACATTGCAAAAAAATAGACGTCAAATTTCTTTTTTTGATGGTGAATTGAGAGTACCCTATCACTTCACCTCTGTTATAAGGGTGTCATGACCAAACCAGCATATGAAACTGATTTTTAAGTAGAAAGCTTTTTAATTGGAAAATTCTACAATCTACGATCTACAATTATACGCCAAGCTCCCGAGTAAGGTCCAGAGTGATTCACCAATCATTGCAAATTAGTCCAATAGCAGCTAATCGTAATGGCAACTTATCGGTAAGCTATTCATCCTATAAAAATTATCGGGAATCGCAGTGAGAAAATTTGAAATTTTTGTTTTCAGATCCGCAGACATTTTTACCTCATTAAAGATGATAAACATTGACATTTTGATGAGGCTGGTGGAATTATATTTGATGTCGATGACTGGAAGGTCGTCATTTATAAATTTACCTAATAAAATAAATTACTTTTCGCGAACATTGAACACACTAATGTCGGAAATTTTCGACTGGTATCTTGGTATTTTGAATATATAACAATAATAAACTTCCGGTTTTGTCGCAGTATGAGAAGAGTAAAAATAAAATCAGAAGGTGGCAGCGTATTAAGTGTGACCGCCATGATGCGAAGCATACAGTTTAGAAAGCACTATTGAAAACGTAGAATTTTAGCAGCGGAGAAAAATATATTTTTTGATGTGTGTATTTGATGTGATTGTATTAATATAGTAAATTCTGCTAATTTTATTATAGAAAATTGTGAATTTCAAACATTTAAATTAAAGTTGAATTAAACAAAAAACATCATTGATTGTAAGTGACTGACAAAAATGTGAAATTTATCGCGCAGTCAGCCATGAATGTTTCTTTTAATGATGGAAAACACGAATGCTGCAGTGTTAGTGTACGTTTTGAAGAAATGAGCTGCAGAATTTTTGAAATTGAGAATCTAATGTTTCACGATAGTGATCACGATAATCAGTCTAAACAATATTAAGGAAACAAAAAGTTTAAGTAATTGCAAAAGCAATTGGGGAAATGGTGGTTTCAAAAGACTCCAAGAGAAAACGCAAGGAGTCGCCACAACCGCCTGTGATTGAGTCGTCACCAGAGATGCCAAAAAGGTAAGTGTAATCCAAAAATTATTATATTTTAATTAATATATAAAATCGGACGCGAAAACATTAAAACATTAAAATTTTAAGATAATGGGTAAGGGCGGTATAAATTGAGGGGTACTGACACAAAATTTGGCTAAAGTGGCGTCAACAAGAATATGAATAAATTAAATATAATATAAAACTGATATTGATCTGAGCAACTATTGTACTCTCTAGACAAACTTTTCATGTACGTTTTAAGCTAAATTTGTGAAATACATAATTAAGAAGTTCGTATTATCTTTCATTATCCTAGAAGGCTTATTTTGAATTATATCAATTACGTATTAAATTATTAATATTATTTATGATTTAAAACCCCAGGGATTTTGAGAAAATATCTTTAAATTTATTATATACGTTTTTATGGAATTCTGTACAAATTCAACAAATGTAATATTTCTTAATTTTTAAATTCATAATACCAATTAAAATAATTTTCAATTCAACCAAATGTATTTAAAATAAAAGCTGATTAATTTTCTAATTTCCAATAGGACAAAAGTTCAGGCTCAACGTAAATTTGCACAGGGACAAAACGCACCGTCGTCTTATACTACAACCATTGCAGCTTCTTCCACATCCACTGCCGGTGGTGGTCCGAGTGCATCGTCTGAAAGCCGTGAACCTCCCACTGATATATTACCAAATAAGAGGCCAAAAACAGAAGATTTCTTAACTTTTCTCTGTTTTCGGGGGACTTCGGCATTACCACCTCATTTAGATTTTCTTAATCAAGGCAACCCCGAAGAATCAGATGTTGAAACCTCAAATAACAAAAAGAATAAGGGTGTAACTAAACGTAAGAAAAAGCAATCCGCTAAAAAAGGCAGACAAATAAAAAATATCAAAGTTAAAACCGAAGAGTGTAACGAAGAACCAATAGCATCAACTTCGGCGGCTGCAGCAGCAGCACGTTTAGCAGTCAATAATACCTCTGTTGCTGCTGTCGTCACGGCTCCATCGTCTCTTGATAATCCCACACAAAATAACTTGCCAGCAGTAGATCATAATGCAAAACTCTCTAAGCCAATGAATTCCGAAATAAAAAACTGTACTTCTAACGGCAAAAAAGCAACTATCTTTAAACAAAAAAAAATTCAAAACAATCGGAAAAATTGTGCTGGCAATAAGGAGAAAAGTACCGACGAAAAACCCGTTAGGACATCGGATAAACGTCGCTCTAATAGGAATCACCCTAAAGATTCTAGTTTTATTAAAGATTCTGAAGGTAATGGTATCGATTATAATAATCTTGCGTTCGATGACACTAACGAACATAAATCAAAATTTAAAGATGAGATTACAGATAAAAAGAAATCTAATTCAGAATTAGTACAGGAAAAGGAAAGTGCTTTAGTGGCGCAAACGACAGCCCTTAAGTGCAAGAAAAGTAAGAATGGTTCTACAAAAACCATTGACACGGAAACTAACGAGAGTACAGGGTATGTGGATGAATCAGCGGAACCGCAAAACATGGATCCAAGAGAAGTTCAACAGGGCAGTAAGCAATTAACTAAACAGTCGGTTAAAAGGCTGCGACAAAGGGAGTCACCAATTTTTATTCCTTCTCCAGAACCAACCGGAAGAATGACCAGACAACGTGCTTTTTTTGAACCCGTCAGGGTTACCTCTAAGCCCAATGAGGAGCGAATAGAAAAATGTCCGGTCGATAATATGGAGAGTATTACAGAAAATGCTTCGGAACCGAAAGACATTGATAAGGTTGGCACCGGAAACAGTAAATGCTGCGTGAAAAGCTCTCTTAGGGCTTTAAAGGATTCCACGCTTCTTCAAACCAAAACCGAATCTAAAAAGAATTCTCTGAATGTATTTGACTTTTCTTCAGATGATGAACAACCCTTATCGAAGTCTATTAAACTAAAAGGTGGATCCGACGGAAATAAGAAAAAAATTACGGAGAAACGCAAAGGAAAACAGACGACATATACAAGATTACAAGAAAACAGTCAACAAGAGACCCACAAAAGAGCAGGGGAAGAAGATAAAGCTTTAGCTCATCAGACACAGATTACTGCTGTTAAGAATAAACGCTTGGGAAAGGTAAAGAACAGTAAACAAAGAATTACGGAATTGAAGACGTCAACATCAAACGAAGTAATTTCAGAAGCTGAGGGAAATACGGAACATGCGAATCCGAATCCATGCGAAGACTTTGCGAACAAAGCAATACCTAATGCTTGTCAACCGCGCAAAATAACCAAAACAAAACTACTAGATGTTACTGCGTCATCGAGCGGTTCACCGAATATCCAAGCTAAGGAAAGCCATCCGGCATCGTCTTCTGCTCCCGCAATAAGGAGTCAACGTCCATCCCGAAAAACAAAGGAAGCTGCTGCTATTTATATGGGTATCATTGGGCATAAGCTGCAACAAAACGATGATGAGGATGACGATTTGTCATTGAGCAGTTTTCCAGATTTGCCGAATGTTAAGGAAATGGAGAAAATGGAATTTGAATTAAAAAAAAATACAGCCTCGTCATCAGTGTCGTCAATCGTTGCCAAATCGCCTGTGAAAACAGTGTCGACCGCTGAATCAGAAAAGCAAGCATTTGTTGGCAGACGAGGCCGTCCACCGAAACAGACGCGCTTGCCAGCTTCTCTTTTAGCGAAGCGAGAGATTGAAGGCATGCTGGTAAAGAAAGGGGCCTTAACGAGAACCATAAACCCCCAAGTGCGAAATGAAAGCATTAAGGAAATTCATCAGACAGAAACCTTAAAAATCGATTCTGAAGATGAGGATTTTTTACTCAACGAAGAAGTGAACGAGACAAAGCGGAAACTGGAGAAAAGTTTTAGTGATTCTGACGACGAACCATTGGCTGTTAAAGTTAATATAAAGTCGAGTGATAAAGATTTGGAAGACGATTCCAGAAAATCGGATTGCAATCAGTTCTGTAATGTTGCAACAGAGTTACCAATTAACAACAAAAGCATAGCTCCATCGTCGTACATTAAAAATAATACTAAATCGGGAGGCAGTGGAAGTGTTGTATTCCAAAATAATGTTAGGTCAGAAACAAAAATTTGTGGAAAAGGAATAGAAAAGTCCCCAACAATTTCAAATTCCAATGTACCAAATGTTGTAACGACATACGTTTCGCCGTCATCAACTAATCAAAGTCCCAGTGTTCTGATAGGCAAAATGGAACATAAGCTCATTTCACCCAATTTATCGTCTTATTTACCGCCATCGTCGCCACATTATTCCTCATCGCAGCATCAGTCGCGGCATTCAATGCTACCCACTGTTAAATCTCCTACTCAACCGTTACCAACCACGATTATGGGCCACATCGCTGCACCTCCACCACCACCCCAGTCTCCATTGAAGTATCAGACTGCTCCAACAGCCTATCCGCCTCCCATTGAAGCGTATCCTTCGCCAAAAATTAATCCTAATTTTCTCACACCAAAATTTGATCGATCTACGTTGCCCCGTACAAACAATTTTCCCTCATCATCGCCCTTGAAATTCGATCTATCCTTGAAAACGGGCAATATCGCCCATTCTACACAAAGCCCGAAAACGCATCTCTCCACTCCATCAACGATGGCGGTAGTAGCAGCAGCAACAGGAACCCAAAGTACTTCCGATCCACTGAAAGATGAGATTGGGTCTATTTTAGCTGCTAACTTAATGCCGAGCAAGGAAGAGTCAGGAAAGATTTTTGGGATTGCTAGCGTCAGTCTGGCCCAAAGTTCCGGTCCTGATAATACCAAATGTACTCTTGGTAAATGTGGTTCCGTACATAAACCTGTATTAGGCCCGGTAGTACCCACCGAAGGTTATATTGGCGATCAGCTTTCGAGCAAAGAACGCCGGAAAGCCAAAGTCAATATGACCCACGAACAAATTCAGAAATGGTTAATAGAATGTTCCTCCAATCCTGATGAAATACAGGACGACATAGATGACGATTATGATGACAATTTGAGGCCCAATTTGTTTGCGACAACGCCGCCACCTACAAGAGACGATAAGGAAAGTACCTCATTTAGTTCGTCCTCAAAAGCAACGCGAGATTTGGGTAAAAGTGAAAGTGCTTGGTCTGGAAAGGGTCCTTCGTTGAAGGCAATACCTGTTGTGGCGGGATCGGCAAGCATAAAAGAGGAACAAACGAAAAATTCAAATGACCATGTTATGCTTCAGGTTGCGCATGCCTCCGTATCAAATGATGCCCTACAATCCAGTAGCATGGTAATAAAAGGCATATCGGAGACAGCTAAAATGAATTCGAATAATATCGACAACAAATCTCTGAAAGAAAAAACGTTCGAGAAAAAGTACGACAAAAAAATTAAAGATGAGAGATTATATAAGGACGCAAATAAGGATAAGGATAAGGAAGTAAAGCAAATAAAATCTGAGCGAGAAAAAGAGCATGCAGCACTTGTGACAAACAGCAAAACTCTTGCTGCGAGTAAGGAGACCAGTCCGGCAGCACACAGAGAATGTGGTGAAGCAATAGCCTCTCTCCCAATTGCTTCTAAGACGAATCGAAAAAAAAATATGACGATAACAACGGCTACATCGATCTTGATCGACGAAAAGCATTCACCGAAGCTAGCAGAAATCGCCGCGCATGCAGCAAATATAGCTCAAAAGCGTACACCAGTCTACAATCAGAAAATTAATCAAAAAAATATTGAACTAAAAGAAACGACAACCACCAGTCACAAAAAGAAGTCACCATTTTCCTATAATTTCGAGGCATTTTCGGTAGACAATGAAAAGTCAATATACTCGTTTGATAAGGATGACGATGGGGATTGTGTCGATGCTAACAAAGCAGTTTCAAAACCAGTTTTCCGTCGGCAAAGTCGACGAGATTCTCAACTAAGAGATGAAATAGCTTCTACTGCTTTGACACCTCCGCCGCTCCGATCTTCGCCGGTAAAGAAACGCAATGTTGGCACAGAAAAGCTTTCAAAAGACGTTACCAATGCGTCGCAAAATAGCTCCGTGTCGCTAACACTGAGTCCTTCTGAAAATTGTAAGCTGGTTAAAGTTAGTCTTGAGGCGGAACAGCAGACAACCTTATTCGAACCTGAATCAAAAGTCGGGAAATTTAAAAGCAAACTGAACACGCCATCAAAGAGGGCTGCAGAAACAGGAGCCGATTCTGATTCCGACGGACACACTTTTTACATACCATTACAAGGCACTGGTACAAGCGGTTCAGGCGAAGGTGGTATACAGGGCGTAGCAGTTAAACTCGGTCGCGAGGGACCAGAGGGTCCCAACCAGAAAGTTATTATGCATGCTACTTTAGTCACAAAAGCACAGATGGGGCAAAATTCTAGACCACTTCCGGACTCTATGAATGCTTCAGAAATTGTGAAAAATTTGTTGGTATCGTCATGTCCCTCAACTGCTGAAACCGTGAAAAGGGCAAGTGCCTCCGCAACAACGATAGCGGTACCTGCGGCAAGCACGTCAACAGCGGCCGCAGCTAATTCGGCTTCGAACAGTTTAAAAAGTGTTCCTGTGGGCACAGTACAACCGCGCTTCAAGGGAACGATTGATCCTTTGGGTATCATTACATCTCAGCCCAGTAACTCAATTGGTCCTGTCGGCAGTGGACTTGTACGTGTTAATTCCAATTCGTCCTTGTTTTCGAGTTCAGCGAAATCTAAGCACGGCGCTGCTGGTTCAGCTACTATTGTTGGCGGAGGGAGTAAGAAGCTGAAGGATGACACACCTATTAAAATGTCAAATAATACAGCGTTTCCACGTCATGATGACCCTACACAAATGGTCGAGGCGCCTATATTTAGACCATCTGAAAAAGAATTCTCAGATCCCATTGACTTTATTGAACGCATTACGCCCATTGCAGCACGATTCGGTATTTGCAAGATCATTCCACCTTCGGTGTTCAAACCGGAATGCCGAATCTCTGATGAAATGCGTTTTACTGCCTATAACCAGTACGTTCACAAAATGTTACATCGTTGGGGACCGAGTGCGAAAGAGCTCAGTGCAATAAAAAAGTATTTAGCCACACAAAGTATAGTCATGAATCATCCGCCTTGGATCGGTGGCATGGAGGTTGATTTACCTCGGTTGTATCACACTGTCCAAGAACTTGGCGGCTTAAAGGAAGTTATAGAGAAAAAGAAATGGGCCCGTGTCGCTGAAGAAATGTGCATTCCGAAGTTAGCGCAGGATCGCGTTACGAAGCTTGATGATATCTATTGCAAATATTTGCTCCCCTACGATACTCTCTCACCCTCCGAACGCCAAAAGCTATTTGATGAAGTTGAAGCTGATTGGGCAAAACGTGAAGCTCGTGCCCGCCGAAATGCTGATCGTTTCGTAAATACGGAAAGTGTTTCAAATGAAGAAGATGATGTGTCCTCTAACGAAGATGAGGAATCTGAAGAAGAGGTCGATGGGGTCTCAATGGAGTGCATTGTGAAGGGACGTAGTATGCCCCTCAGTCAATTTTATCGCATAGCACGAAACACAATGACGTTATGGTTTAAGAATACCGAACCGACAGTCAATGAAGTAGAAGCGGAATTTTGGCGTCATGTAGCGGTACGAGATAGTCATGTTTGCGTTCATTCTGGTTCCATTGATTCTTCCGGATGGGGTTATGGTTTCCCATCTCCGGGTCCAAAAGGCAAAGGGTCTAATTACGCCCGCCACCCTTGGAATCTGAAGGTACTTACGAATAATTCAGGCTCTGTTCTGCGATCACTAGGCCCAGTGATGGGTGTTACGGTGCCCACGCTCCATGTGGGCATGCTGTTTTCAGCTTGTTGCTGGTATCGCGATCCCCACGGTCTTTCCTGGATTGAATACCTTCATACAGGCGCATCGAAGCTTTGGTATGGCATACCAGATGATCAAAGTGCTAACTTTAGAGCAGCACTAACTTCGCTCATTCCAACGCACTGTCAGAATAAAACAATTTGGTTGCCATGTGATACAGTCATGGTACCCCCTCATATGTTGACAGATCGCGGGGTTTCTTTGTGCAGAATTGAGCAGAAGCCGGGAGAGTTTATTGTCGTCTTTCCACGAGCATACACTTCAAGTCTGGCTACTGGATACGTAGTATCTGAAAGCGTATACTTCGCTACAAGTTCATGGCTGGATCTGGCTAAAGATGACTTCAAAGTGAGTAACATCTCATTTGGGTCACAAAAATGGGTTGATATAATTGGTTTTTACCTCCTTGTATATAGCAGGGGGAGTGTCTTAATCGCGAAATATTTTGAAACTTACATTACAACAAAAATATACATTTCGGCTCCCCACTCTACATCACACATGCGTACGTAATATATCTCGTGTAACTCAAAACTGGGAATTGCAAAGCTAATTTTTCGTATGGAACTGTTTTATTTTGTATAGAGAAATTCGATGATAATAAACGGGAACAAGGGAAGTCTTTTAAAGAACTTCATATAATTTTGTATAGAACTCATAGACACCGCAAGCCGTCGGACCTTTGTATCTAATGTATTGAGAAATTATAATTATTGCCAGATTTGGGGTATAAGTGGTGAGGAGGGATTTATATTTTAATAGTTTCGTGGGAAGTGTTTGTATTAACCCTTTTGCTCCCGTAGTACGCTCCGTCGGAGTGGCACCGCTGAACGCGCCATAGGTACCGCAGAGTAGCGCCACTGAACAGACAGAGCTTTGCGACGCAAAGTGTGCACGTTGCGCTTAGATAAACTGGTGTTCGGACATGCGTCTTTCGCTGCAACCTTGTCATTCCTCGGATCGTACACTTTTTTAAGCGTTACACAAAAACATTTATGAGATGTTGCAATTATTATCAGTAAAAATATATATATAAATATAAAAAATTTCACTACAATAAGTGCGATAAATTTTAAAGCAAGGGTCGACGCACAATCCCACATTACAATTTTTGCATTCATACGCAGTTTCGCGTTTTCTGTACTCACATGGTAAACAACACACCTCCTTTTTTTCCCCTACCGATTTATAAGCCGACGGAAAATGTCGCTATGTTAATCTAAGATGATTACTCTCCGGTCGATGTTGATGACTTTGATGGTACTTTCCTTGTATTTCTCTAATTAATTGGAATTGAAATTTTACCATAGATATGGTCGTTTCATTTTACGCCAGCGCAGACAATAAGTGTTCCAGACATTGTCTATAGGTGACACCCGTACACATAGACTGTCGAGTGGGTGTCGTCTATAGGCGGCACTCGCAACGAAAGGGTTATATAGTCATGTAGGGAAATAATTTGTCGTGTATCAGATTTTGTATAGTATAATTTTTTACAGGACATACATGATAGCTGCGAACCGGCCATGTTTTCCTTGGAGCAATTGCTTTTTGCTTTGGGATCAGATCAGCGCGTCCCCACGGATACATTGCAACAAATGTTGCCAATGCTAAATGAAGTTTATGAAAAGGAAACGGCCGCGAGAGAGCAGCTGAAGGTAAAAATGCGAGTATATGAAAATGTCATTAATACACTTGTTCATTCTTAACTTTTCCACCTTTAGGCTGCAGGCGTTACATCTACGGAGAAAGTTTCAAATGAAAAGGGTTCCAAATCAAAAAAACATCCGATTAAATCAATGGAGAACGAATGCGATTTATGTCGTGCAAACTTGTATATTTCAATGGTGAAAACGGATGAGGGTAATGTGTATTGCTTGCAACACGCATTGAAAAACCTCAATAATGGAAACATTCAAGCCAAACAATGCAAATTGATATTTTCTTGTAATACAGAAGACGTTGAGAGTCTCATAAAGTCTCTTAACGATAAAATCCAACAGAAACGCATAGCCGGTGCATCAAATAAAAGAAACAAGTAGTATTCGAATATGCGCCGGATTAGAAAAAAAAGAATCTAAATTTATTGTAAATAGATAAAAATACAATATGTTTTAATATGCAAAACTTGTGCAATGTTTCAAGCAATTTTTGTGAATGAAAGGATTGTCAAATTTTAAATTTTGACTTGATGATTCCTTTTGTCGAGATATAATTTTTATTCTTCTTCATTTTTTTATTAAAAAATGAATATATAACTATTTTTCTATTCATATGAGATAAGCTTTTCCCTAAAAATAATTTTATCATCAAAAATATATTCTAACTTCTTTTAAATATTCAACGTTTCTATTAACGATCTTTCCGGGAAGACAAGGAAGAGAGCATGCGGAGAGTAATTTTTAAAAGCAATTTTAATTAATTTAATGAAAATCGAAATTTTCGGTGAGATTGCTGTCAAATTATGAAAAATTTAGGAAAACATTTACTTTATTAATTAAAAAAACAAAAACAAAAACAGAAAATTTATATTTGTGTCAATCCTTCTAAAAATATATAGGTTAAAAATTTCGGTTAAACAAATATCGGCTGGTTTTAAATAATGTATATAATTTTAATAAATTTTAATAATTTAGTAATTTTACTAATAAATATCGTATTTACTTTACAAACTAAAATAACATTGCACTGGAATATATATAAAACAACTTATTTTCTGTTTTACTCTGTGCGATATATTCATTGTCATTGAAACATATGCATGCCTGTATGTTCGCGCTAATACAGATATTCCCCAGTAGGCATTTATTTATACTAAGAATGAGTGTGTTAACTAATGGAACAGTAACAATAAATATTTCATAAAAATTCTTAAATTTTTATTTATTTAGCAATGCTTATGGTTATGCTAGGACGGTGATATAGTTATGATAATTTGAGTTACAATTAATTGCCATAAAATATATTTTCTCTGAATTTTACTTGCTAGCCATCCAGTTGATTTAAATAATTATCAAACAAACAAACAATTAATTGCACAATTTGTGTTATTGCGCGGAAATTTTGAAAAATCAAGTCATAATTATTTTCTGATTGATATTTTAGCGGATTAAAAAAAATTGTCAGTTATTTTAATCCTAATCGTAACATTTTACATTTTTGTTACAAATTTTTTGAGTAACCGAATAACATCATTTCGGGCATGTAAAATGTCTTGAGTTTTCAAAACCCCCTTGGAGAGTCCAGTTCCTTGCGAAGGTTAAAATATTTCTGCACTTGCTTTAGAGATCGCGTTAGTTTCTTATAAGAAATTAAAAAATTATCACGGGATACTTCTTTAATTTTAGGAATTATTGGAAGTATTTCAATTACAAAGAGGGTTTATTAGATATTAATTATATTAAACTTGCCGATTAAATCTGATAGTAATTTTTTATTATTAATTTCTATGAAAGTAAATATTTTCTTCCAAAAATCTGTGTCTTCTTTTCAAACACTGCCGACTTTATTGGTGAATTAATCTTATAAAAGCAGTTCATGGAATGCTTAATATAAGTCTCGTACATTTCATTGAAAAAGCTTTTAATACCCTCGTCGTTTTTATTATCATGAACGATAATAAATCGGATCTGACTAGCTGTAATGAATGCTGTCACGAACCATTGATTGAATCTATCAATTGATTTTAGTTGAACGCTGGTCGTCTTCCATTTATGCTCATCGACTAAATCTAATGCGGCGTGGGCAATAAACTGATTCAGATGTCTGTAATCGACTTTCTGGGCATAAACAAATTACACGTAAAAATTTAACTGAATGACGACATTGTGATTAACTGCTTACCTTGTGCTCCTTGCTGACGGACGAAAATTCCATTTCGAATATCGGATTGTCATTATGCCCCACAATAACGAAGTAATACGTCGCCATACTCAATGTTTTTCCTATTTACTTTTTATAATTAAAGCAGCAATCAAATAAGTAATCTCGTAATATATTAAAAGCAGAGATAAGGACCTGGGCCGCTCTCAAAACACTACGCGAAAAAATGATTTGACGTCAATTTTTTAAGAATCGCATTCGCTGCTATGATCAGAGATAGAGACAGGGCACTCGTTGCTGTAAATTACAAATTCGTTATTATGGCCAATTTTTATGGTCTGTTGAATTCAAGGACACAATGTGTGAGAACACGTCCGGTGTTGTTCTTGTTTGCTGTGCTTTTGCTAACGAGTATAACGCCATATTTGTATCGAGCGTCTTGAAAACATTTTGTCCAGCTTCTATTTCAATGTAATTTTCACCAAACGTAAACAATAGGGGTTGGCTTTACATTAATAAAATCAATGGAGTGACACGGAAATAGACGATCCCCCAAAACAATGTGAAATATATAATTCTTAAAATCGTAAAAGAAATTATAGATATCTATAGTTAATCTTTAAAATCAAGCACCACCAAATTCGCTACAGTAAAATACGCGAGGTTAGTTTTATATCGGAGAAGCTAATAGTAGTTCGGTTTCTTGATTATTATAATGGAATAAATACCAACTGTATTAATTCTGAGTTTTTTAGTTCTGAGACATAATATTTTATTTATCAAATGTCCAAAAAAGAAGAAATCAAATTTTTTATGTTTACTGAATTCATTCAATTTTTCTATCGCTTTTCACCTAAAACCCTCATAGAATCGATACCAGTGCAAAAACACACGCGCGAGTGCCGTTGGTGTGGGTACAAATTTCCAGTGAAACTTGTACCAATTTCCTAAGAAACTTGTACCTTTTTGTGAATGCATGCCAAAAATGCGCATGGATTAGTTCGAGTGTCCTACCTCTTTATCTCTGAGAATGATTATTTCTCACCTCCCATTTTCCTTTTATTCATTTCTCATCATCTCTGGATAATTCGTACAAAGCAGGGATTGTGTCCCGTACAAAGTTTGGAAACAGATCGGGAATTATGGCCATAATTTTGAATTTGGCCAAATTTTGCAGTGGAAGTGAATTTCGTCTCGTGGCGAGTGAAATCAAATACTTTTTGAAGCCTTTGGGAATTTACAAAATAAGCTTTGATAAACAGAGAATTGGGTGCCATTCGGTAAGTGCGAACGAGAGATCGTTTTGAGTAATTTGAAAACGGATTTCCAAGAATTTCGTAAAAATGGTTTATAATTCAATTCGACATTCGCGTACGATCAGCTGTTTTAGGGCGAGACCTGTGACTGTGCTTCATCAATCGCCTCGATTGTGTTGTGTTGAGTTGAGTTAATTCAAGACTAAAAAAGAAGTAATGGTATAAAAATATTTCTTCACGATTTAATTCTTTTAAATAAGTGCCTTTGCTTTTGCTCTATTTCGTTGCAGAATATTTAACGATAAAGTAATTAAAAATTATACTTATACAATACTTTAAAAAAGGCTTTGGATGAGAGCACGTTTATAGAATTTATGATCTTAAAAAGTCCTCTGTATCCACTAGAGAGTATAATAAAATGGGTCGAACTAAACGAAAACGTATACAACGGCGTCGACACCTTAATTGCACTCAACCGTCAGTCACCTCAAAACACGTGATCCAACTATCCGCCTATTTGGGGCGTTTGGGATGGCGGAATGAAAGCCAATTAATTGCTCGCGAATTCCCCGAAACCGGCCGTGGTTTATGTTCAAAAAGTAGTATCCACACTGGCAATGCGCTTATTAGACTACCAATTGAAGGGCTTATAACTATCGATTCCTTAGAAAATGATGAAGGTTTTAAAAGCATATTAGCTGCTCCACTATTTAGTCGAGATTTGGCGGTACCGTCTCAATGTCTCTTTGCGTTATACTTATTGTATCAGAAGCATTTATTGTCCATTGCGCACTCCACAAGGAGACAGTCTTATTTTAATTATTTGCCTCATACATTTTCAACACCATATTTTTGTACAAAGGCCGAACTGCATTATTTACCTGAAGATGTGCTGGAAAAAATAACCTCGCAGAATCGAGAAATTCGAAGTAGTTTCTCAAACTTACAAAAAGTTTTCAAACAACAAGAGGATTTCAATAACATTTGCTCAATGGACGCTTTCAAGTGGTCGTATTTTGTTGTGAATACAAGATGCGTTTATATTGATAGCAGCAAATTGAGCGGTGGTGACAGATGTCATATGTTTTTTTATCCTATCCTTAGCGACGTTCCGAATCTAGCATTGGCACCTTTTGTTGATCTTTTTAATCATTCACCGGATGTCCAGACCGTTGCTGAAATTCTCCCTATTTCTAACGAGAACCGGAAGTACGAATTTGTTTTAACTTTGAAGCAAGCAAGTGCATCCGTTCAACCAAGATACGCGCAACTTTTTATTAATTATGGAAATTTACCGAACATTAAATTACTAACGGAATATGGTTTCGTTCTGTCGCAAAATAAGGATGATTTTATAGAATTCTCTTTGTTGGATATTGAAAATTTAATAAAATCTGAGAAATCACTCGCAAGGTATTCAATACATCGGGACAAATTTAAATTCGTACGCGATCACAATTTAAGCCAACAAATGTTTATTCATTTGCAAGATGGTGTATCCCATAATTTAGTTATTACCTTACATTTGCTTTTAAAAGAGCCATGTCATTACCCAAATATTTTAAATCAGGTAGCTTTTGGTGATCCTTCGTTTATTAACGATGTTGATGATGTGGTGCGGCTCCTGATTTCATACAAAATTAAAGAATACTGTAAATTTATTGAGGGTTTTAAGACATTATCTGAGCTGACCGAGAGTGGTGAGGTGGTGGTGAAATATTTGCAAGGGCGTATTCGATATATGAAGAAATTTGTGGACATGTATTCTAAGTTATAGATGTCAATAAAATAGAAATTAGATTTGCATTTTAAAAAGTTTTATTTTTGTAAGGAATTTTATGTCCCGATTATGAGCTTGATTTCTGATTTGGTTTAGAAGTTTAAGAGAAAATTGTACAAATTAGAAATGTTCTCCAGTGAACATTTTTTATTATATAAAAATGTCTTTCGACGTTTTTGAATTTTTTTCCCGAATAAATTTCGTTCGATATTGTAAGCAGAAATATTATTGCTAACTAACTGGCTATGATTATGAACGCATTGTTCTAATAGGAATTGAATTGAATACATTATGCGGTTTGCATTTATTCAATCTTACTAACGGAATATTATTTCTTTCCTTGGCTAAATAAGAATGACTTCATGGAGTTTTCTTGGTTGGATATTTTCGCCGCTTGATGAAAAAAGTATATTCTGGATTTATATTTGACGGTTTTCATTGCAGCTTTATTCAACCCGTACCGTAATATGTGTCGACGATGATAAACGGAAACAAAGGAAAATTACGCCTTTCACACCAACACCCGGAAATAAACTATTTGGTGGTGTATTTGCCAAGAAATCGACAAAAGGTAACTTTTTGGAAAAATATACCAAGAATTTTTTTCTGCTTTAATATTAGCGTTATCAATACCGATGGAGGTGTTGTTCATCGGTTCTCAGTAAAATTATCTTAATGATGATCCCAGTGGTTTGTTAGCTATAAAGATAATTTTAGATAGAACAATCGGTATAGACGTAAGTGTTGAAATATTAAATAGACTTGCTTTACGATTAATGTTTTCATGACTTTTTTTAAAATTATTTTCGTGAGTTTCCTTTTACATCGTTTATTTCCCTCATTTCACCCACGAAAACTGCAGGACTATTTCCTTAAACTGCATTTTTTGATAAATCAATTTGTTATAAAATTGTAACTTCAAATTTACCATGGCTATAGCTTTTGCGCTATTCCTTGTTAGTACAAATAACAATAGTATTCCTTGTTAGAGTGTATATGTATGTAAACGCACGCAAGGCACAGAAAATAATTTCTACATTACAAACTATAATAAATTTATTTGATTACTTTTTAAACGATGAATGCACAAGCTTCCGTAATATTATTTTCCACAATTTTCCTTAATTTCCATCAATACATCACTCCAACAATAATCCACCGTCCTTCCTTTAAGTTGTTTGCTTTTATATTTTATCATAAGAGTTGAGTGACCCCGCAGGGATTTTACTTGTTGAATTTAGTAAATCCCCGCAGGTACACATCAGCCGCTACGATTTTGTCATGTTCACATAGGCAGTTCTCTTGGTGATGGGGGGAATTCATTGGGAAAATTGGACGCTCCTGAAATTACTTCGAAGGACATGATTCTTGCAATGATGCACTACATTTGGCCAAAGGATGATCCTTTAGTCCGGAAGAGGTACGACAGCCTGTCCAACGATATCGAAGACAATTTTTGATAACTTTTTTCCACTTTAGAGTGGCCATTTCTTTGGGTCTTCTTGTTGGTTCGAAAATATTTACAGTTTGTGTGCCATTTTTATTTAAGAGCGCCATAGATACAATGAGTGTATTAAATATGAATTCAGCGCCTGAGACCATAACGACCATGGCTGTAGCACTGCTCATTGGATGTAAAAATAATTATATTGATTAAGCGAATTGTTTTTAATGTATTTTTTATATTTCACATTGTTTTATACTTAGATGGTGTTGCACGCGCCAGTGCAGCGGCCTTCAATGAGCTGAGAAATGCTGTCTTTGCCAAAGTAGCTCATCATTCAATACGCAAAATTGCAACTAATGTCTTTTTGCATCTTCATAATTTAGACTTGGCTTTCCATTTAAATAAACAAACTGGAGCCCTTTCGAAGGTTTGTAAATTAGAATACTTTCTTGATATGCGCTCAAATTACCGATAAGGTTAGATGTTTCAATACTTTAAAACAATTTTCCTTTATCTTTCGTCAAATTAGGTTTGGAGACAAACTGATTGCGGCAATGTGCCATCCTTGGTATTTGTCTATCTTCAGTTTGTCATCTGTTTTCGGTCTCGAATAAGAGAACATTTTCACTGATTTTTTCAAGACCATGAAAACATGGAATATGAGAAAGTTCTAACGGGTTGTAATAATTCTATTTAAACTAAAGATAAATCGTTATAAGAAATTTATTGGGGATGCTCGTAATTCTTGTTTTTCAAATGTTTATTTAAATATAATATAATTAAATCCTTTTTATTCTATTTTTCAGACGATTGATCGAGGTTCGCGTGGCATAAATTTTGTTCTGTCTGCCATGGTTTTCAATGTTGTACCCACAATTTTCGAGTTAGCCCTCGTATCCAGTATTTTGGGTTTTAAGGTAAGCATTAAATTAATGTGATATATTTGATTACGTTATTATTATAATCGTCACATGCTTTTAGTGCGGCCTTGCTTTTGCTGGCGTTTCTATGGCCTGTGTTGGAATCTATGCCGCTTTTACACTTTTGGTTACTCAGTGGCGCACAAAATATCGTGTTTATATGAATCAAGCGGAAAATGAAGCTGGCAATAAAGCTGTTGATTCTCTCATCAATTACGAAACTGTAAAATATTTCAATAATGAGAAATTCGAAGCCGGACGTTATAATGAAGTGTTGAAGAAATACGAATCGGCAAGCCTAAAAACTAGCTCCAGTTTAGCTGTATTGAATTTTGGACAGAATGCAATATTCAGCAGTTCTCTTAGTATAATTATGATTCTGGCTGCAAATGAAATTGTAAAAGGCAATATGACTGTGGGTGACTTGGTGATGGTTAATGGTTTACTATTTCAATTGTCGATACCTCTGGGTTTTCTTGGTAGTGTTTATCGTGAGGTTCGCCAGGCGTTGCTGGACATGCAAGCTATGTTCACATTAATGAATGTCGATAGTACCGTTAGAGCATCACCGAATGCGCCTCATTTGGCTATAAGCAGTGAAAATTCATCGATTGAATTTAGAGATGTCTCCTTTGAATATGAGGTTGGCAAACCTATTCTTAGGAATCTCTCATTTAGTATACCAGCCGGTAAAAATGTTGCAATCGTTGGTGGTTCCGGTTCCGGGAAATCATCAATGGTCAGACTGCTTTTCAGATTTTTCGAACCGAATACTGGAAAAATTTTAATTGGGGGACAAGATATTGGCGAGGTGGATATCGATAGTTTAAGAAAAGCAATAGCTGTTGTGCCCCAGGTAAGCATTAATTACATCCAATACCAATAATATTGAAACACAACAGTATTTATAATTGCTTCCATTGTGCTTTTTTAGAAATTTCAATTATATTTAGTTGTTTTGTTTTTCAGGATTCTGTTTTGTTTCACGATACAATTCAGCATAATATTCACTACGGAAACCTCAGTAAGTCCCAAGAAGATGTAGAAAATGCAGCACGAATGGCTGATATGCATGACGTAATTATGAGTTGGCCTAAACGTTATGAGACTCAAGTGGGTGAGCGAGGCCTGAAATTATCTGGTGGTGAGAAGCAGCGTGTTGCTATTGCTCGTGCAATTTTAAAGAATGCCCCAATTTTAATATTTGACGAAGCCACCAGCAGTTTGGATTCCATAACAGAACAAGTAAGATTATGTGATATAAATTTTTATAGATACGATTTTTAGAGGTTAACTTTTTTGAGATACATTATTTTTTTCGTGATATTATTTTTATATGATATGCATTATATTTGTACATACTCTGAAGCAATGTTCAGAAATTACTCTTATGTGCTTCAGATAACTATAGAGCTATTAGAGGAACAATAGTAATGCAAGTATCAGTCGAATTCTCTGTCGGTTGCCAAATTAATGTAATAAGACAATGTGTATCAGATTCACTGTTGCTCGATTGTTGTGAGATTTATTTTAGTATAGATATAATGCGTAAGATTTAGGAATGATCAGGGAATTCATCGTAATAGATTAAATAATTTGAAAGAGATAAATAGCTATATATTTCTGGTATGATATAAATCTTAATACAAAAGTTTGTAGTAAATCGCCAATCAGTCAACCAATCAGGCTATTAATGCACCCTATTTTACTTTTGCATTTTCGGATAGCATATTTTACAAGCACTTTCTAGAGCTACGAAAGGTCGCACGAGTATATGCATTGCTCATCGTTTATCAACGGTAAAGGATGCTGATGAGATTTTGGTTCTGGAAAATGGTAACGTAGGCGAACGTGGTACTCATTCTGAGCTACTGCAGAAAAACGGTCTTTATGCGCGACTTTGGGAAACGCAAACACAACAATTCAATTGAATTACGTATACAAATCCTTTACAGGCATAGTTGTATTGAAATTGAAAGAGAATTGACGGTAATTGACGTGATTGGAAAAATATATATCCGATTTTTTGATTTTAAGTAAGTGGAAAAGTATTGGCATGTCCAGTTGTAAATATTATAATAAAATTGTGCTCTTCAATTAATTTTCTAACAATGTTTCTATAAATAATGTAATTTAAATTAATTTAGTTTAGTTATTTATTTCATTTAATTGAAATCTTAAATACATTTAGTAAGTTTTTTTTGGAAATCCATCAATCTTTGCCAGCTTTTATTTTTTATATGCTTGAAATGCTTCCAAAGGAAAATTTGGAAGCACAAAACAAAGGAAAAATTCTATAAAATGGAAAATTTTTAGTCAATTCAAGAAATAATAAAATTTTGAACTGATAAACTTGACTATTAAAAGCAATATTTTAAGGAATATTCCGAACAATGACTTTACTTTTGATCGGACTGGTAATGAAATTTCGAAACAACAATATACCGAAATTACAGAAGTAACTTATCGATAGAGCGCTCCATGGATAAAGTTTCGAAAGTTCCAAAATAGTAGATTTTTGGAACGCCTTTCAATCCCGTAGTGAAAAGCCTGGTACACAAAACTTTGTTAGCATATTGGGAACTGGTAACCTGAAGCGTTGTTCCCATAACAAGAAGGGAACAACTTTTCAAATTTCCAATTTTAAAAACGTCAACAGAGTTTTGTGTGGCGAAATTTTGCTGTTTCGGGATTTGGGGATCTCAAACATTAATCAAATTAATGAAATCATAAAAAATCCAGCTTAAATTAATTAAGTGAGCACACTATCTATTAATTGTTACGATGTAGTAAATGCTTTCTTTTTTAATTAGTTATTTAATAATTCATTTTTAAGAGTTTTGTTATATATTTACAATTAAATATTGTTGTAGTAGTTGTTTGACTGTTTTACCCGGTCTGCCGTAACGCAATTGGTATGGGAACACCATAGACAATGAAGAGTAAACAATTTCCCAAATGATTCAAAAATTGTTTATAGTTTACGAGACGAGCTTTGAACTCTTTCCAGATCGGTAGTATAGGTTTCAGATCTCTGATATCTTCGTTATCATCAATCGCTTGATTTGTGAGCAACATTGTTTTGTTGGCGTACGTATAAAAATAGCAAGAATGACGCTGACCAATTGTCGTTACGTGATGTACAACCCCACTATTTATAGAATAACTTCTACCGGCTGTCATAAAATAAGATTCATCCGGTTCATCGTCACTTGAATAGCGGACATTGCCCTCAAGTATGGTTAGAGTAACATTTATTAAATCCGGGGATATGTAGTTATCCAATGTCAATCCTGGAAAATCAGCCACAAAAACTACATCGGTATAATTGCTCCATGATAGTACATCATCAGCAATGATCTTTAATTTGGGACGCATATGATTCAGCTCATTCAGTAACGGTAAAGACCAAGAAGTACGTTCGAAGAGTGACCAGCTTGCTTTCAACAAATCGACTCTAGGATCGAAGACACGCTGCTGGAAACGTCCGTTCATAGAACACCAAATTTCAAAATAGATGGAGAAATTTGTCGAAAATAACGGTATGGTTGATTGTTTTTTTGAAATATCTAATATATTGGCTTCAATGCATTTGGCATATTGCAATGCCATATCAGCATACTTCGCCCAACGATCATATTCCGTGAAAGCATAAGGGTCCATATAATGAACATTGCCATTTGTATTATCGACAATTTTAATAGATGACCAAACGGTGTCATAAGTGTGTACCATCATGTCCCACGAATAGCCGTATAAGCCATTAGTCCAATTATTATATCCTTTGGTAATAAAGTGCGAATATGGTAGAAATAATTGCACGCAACAATAACATAAAATCAGCAGTGAACGAAAAATAGCGTGAAAGGATTGTTTTTTATGCGACAACTTATCATATCCATCACTAGACGAAGCGGGGGTGCTCAGCTCATGTCCGGAGCACAGACTCTGAAACGTTTCCTTGTTATCTGGGGCCCTAAAATTGTTAGTATTTGTGTTGTTTCGTTTCTCGTTATTCGATTTCAAAATTGAATTGTTTTTTCGCAAGTAAGCTTTTAGCCTTCGTGGCCAATCGAACTCATAGAATAACGATATCTCAGCCAGACATACCCAAGGAAACATGCCTTAACATTATAAAGAAAAGTTACGGTTATTACATAGAACTACTGATGTATTCTGAGTCAATAAAACCAATATATTCCTAGTAAAAAATGACGATATCACTATTTAGTAAATGAAAAAAGCAGTAAATTGTAAGTAGTACTATTTTAGTAAATAAATTAAAAATAAAACAAATTAATTTATTGTAAATTCAGTAATTACCTATTACGAATAAACGGGAATTCATTAAATGGAAGGCGATCATAAATGGTGTCGCCAGTGGGCGTGTTTTTTCACAGGTCATGAAGAAAGCGATGGAAAAATCAAATAGTGCCGTGAACCAATGAACAATTAATAAATCAATCATTTCTACAGACAATACTGTACGAAATGGTACAAATAACCAATGATGACCTAAGCTTGACATCGCATAGCCGGATAGCCACTCGAAAGTCAGTTTCTTCAAGCCCGCATACATGTACAGTAGGAAGAATTGAAATTTGATAAGGAAATAATTCCAGTAGGGCACATGGGTGGTAAGTGCATGATTAAAATAGTTATCCAATGAACTATTTTAGAAAATTGTAGAGTGAGATTAGTTGGTTGTTAAAAGTTCATTTTTAATCATACAAATGACTCACCAATAAAAATGTGCATCCGTAAACAATAGCAGGCTGCCGCATAATCCGAAAAGATAGCTATGATTGTTCCAAGAAGGTTTGTCAAGCAAAAATATATACCAGTAGGGGACAATAAAAACAAGACAACTTAGTCGAAAGTGAAAGCCTAGCATTATTCCTACAGCGCCTAGCCACATACATAGATAGATTAGCCCCATGTGTGGGAAACTGGCCACCTGAATGCTGTCAAACAAAGGAAAATGGCAATGTTGTGGCTCACCAAAACGCAAATCTAATTGTCCTCCGCCACGTTCCTCAGCAATATCAATCAACATGGCAGCGCCTGAAGTTCGAAAGTAAAGGGCATAATAAATTGAAAGGAAAAAGATTTCATAAATGATAGACAAATAATTCAACATGGAAATAATTCATACTTCCTAAAAGCTTACCAAAAAGCACACGGAATAGTCCCAAAGCAGCGCTATCCACCGGTCGATGTAGCCATTCTGCGAAATTATCCAAACTTTTAAAGTTAGCAATATTGTGACCGAATATTTGTTTGAATATTTTCTCGATTGTATGTGGCTTTTTTTGGGAACTGATGTCAACATTTTGAGGATTATCAGTTTTCGAATTTTCGTGGCTATTTTTCATTTTGTACTAAAAATGAAATAATTAATAAATTATTTCCACATAAGAATCAATTCGATAATTATTAATATGTAATTATTTTTCTGTAGAGAAATTATCACATGCTACGAAATTATAAATCCAATTTCCAATTTTTTATAATTGTGTAAATTTTAGTTGAAATTAGATGTAGTAGTAGTAGTAGTACGACGATTAAAACATATTTAATAAATATCTCTGCGCATTTTGTAGAGTACATTAAAATTTTATTGAAACCTGGATAAACTCATTAGGAGGGACCAAATCGAGCGCGACATTGAATCATGCATGGTGGACATACCTAGTATAGTGTATAAAAACATTGTTTAAATCATATATCTTCAATCTGTATCTATAGAATTAAAGCCGGTAATTTTAGTTAATAAGGGGTGCGACACAAATCTTTCGTTTTATTAAACCTACATGAAAGTTTCTAATTTTTCTAATGTTTTTAAAAACATTTAATTGTTTAAATTAAATTAAGGCTACACCCACCATCCGGTGGGTGCATCCCTATTCCTAGTAGAGACACCGATCACGCCCACTCTGCAACATAATATATTATTCGTGGTTCAGTTCCAGGATAAAATGTCTACAAATACGCTCAAAACGTTAATGCTGAGCTTCGTATGTGCATACATTCATATTAATTATCAAAAGTAGGAGTGGTTCTCATCCGATTTCGCCAGTTTTTAAGACCAACAAATTTGTTATAATGGAGAATATTCGTGCCCAATTTCTTGCAATGCCTCTATTTGTTCTACTGTAATGACTTTTCTATAACAGTGGTTCTGGTAGGCGGACCATGCCCACTTTTTACAAAATAATTAAGTATTCGTGATTCAGTTCCAGGATGAAGTTTTGTCTTCAAATTCGATCTACAAACGGAGAAACTGAGAGTTGTATATGCATACATTTGTAATTAAATTTCATGACCATATCTCTTTTCGTACTCTTGCGATCGTGATTTCAACAAACTGACAGGCGGACGGACGGACGGATAGAGTTAAATCGACTCGAGATTATTCTAAACAAGAATATATACGCTTTTCCATAACGGTCACACCTCCTTTAATGTGTTACAAAAGGAGGAACAATCTTAATACACCCTAAACTCTTCGGGTGGAGGGTATAAAAAATTCGGGTGTAGGGTTTAATTCACAATATTCTCATGAACTCAGCATTTCTCTCGTCAACGAAAATTCTTATTTTTATTGAAGTTATTACCGATTTTCGCAGACATTGGCGCACAATTCATTTACGAATCATTCGTCAGGCTGTAGATTTACTGCAATTAATACAAAGAGTAATAATTGTGAACATTTTGATAAAAGCCAATTATGGAAACCATTTCGTGGTGTTTCCACCAAGGGATGAATAAAATTCATTTAATTGTTCTGCTTTTCTAATAATTTATTTAAAAATTTGACAAATACATGCATGCATATTTCATACTATTAAACTTATATAAATATATATTACTACAATTATTTATATTTCCTCATATAGAAATAATACTTTTAGAAATTGTCACAATTGTATTTTACACATTTATTAAGGAATAATTTTTCAGAAAAATTATGCAAATTTTTTTCGGAAATTCTTATAAGTTCTTATAAATATATTTTAGATGTAATATTTAAAAATTCTCAAAATTTTACGAAGCTTTCAAAATGTTCCTTTGCTATTGAAAAATATAAATTGGGAATACATTGTTTAGCATTCTTTCTAAATTTTTGAATATATTCATAAATGATTAAAATTAATTTTGCATAAAATTCTATTCCTTTAACACTTAAACCGAATGTTTGGGATTTTTTGAAAAGATATTCAATGAAAAGAAATAAAAGAGATGCATATTTAGAATTTTTATTTAAAACGCGATCTAAGTCGACTTTATGACTACAATATATTGATCAACATTTGAATTTCAAATACTATACGAGTAAATCACTAAAGCAATAGCATTTCATTTTCTTGAGAATTATATCTGTTTCGTAAAGATGTTAACAAACTTTTAACATTTCGCTTAACAGCATAAGTGTATTTTTTATGAAACTTGCTGTCAATATTTGACGATTTCCTTGGTTTTGGAAAAAAATTTTGAGTGTCAATGTATTTTTGAATTTCGAACAGATTTCATAAACTTTTAACGACTTTGATAGTCAAACATAATTATTATAAATAATGACTAGGTAAGACGATACATGGTAGAGTTGTCAACCGTTTCGTATTGATCTACATTGTCCACGATTCGAATCTGACATATTCGGATACCATAATTAGCTTGAAAATACAAATAATCAGAAACTTCAAATAAAGGCACTCAAATCAAATACATCTGAAATTCATTCTTTACCATCCGCGCTTCGGCCACCTATTGAAGAGTCCTTTGCTTACAAATATACATAATTCCATTTATAAATGAATATCAGCCAATTCTGTTTAGAGAATTATAGCCCGTTTATGCTTAATACGATAGGACTCAGGAAATTATTGATTATTACTGACGCGTTTCTTAAGGAGTGTCATCTGCATCAAAACAAAAAGAAAGAGTGTAGAAGTAAAAGGGCACTTTTACTTTTATGTTAGAAACAGATCGAAAGTCGCTCACCATTTCGGTCGCGGAGATATGTCAAAATAACACGGGGTCTTATGGAAACAGGAAAAATATCGGCGCTGCCCTTTCTGGCGTCTTTGAATAAACTGCGAATATTTCTTGTTCTTCTTCTCTTTTAGAATTGAAATCAGACATGTGGCATCACACAAATGTCTGCATGTGCTTTATCAAAAGCAGAATTTTGACACATCACCGCGACCATTAAGTCTGGCATTAAGCGTCAAAAGCTTGGTGACTATTGTTGACTGATTGTTGACTGATCATTATGTATTTTTTTATAATTTTTACTTTTTTATTATTAAGAAATAGATAAATAAGTGAGAGAAACATATTTCTGTAAAAATTATTTTTGCATATTTTTGATATTTTATTTTAGTCTCTCAAGCTTTTACAAATAGGATATTTGGTATTAAATTAACGGACTTGCAACTTCATGGGACTCCTTTTAATTATTATAGAAATCATACCATTTCTGTTTATGTGCTGTGAAATATGTTGTTATTTGCATGTTAAATTACAGCAAACAATAACAGCCAGATGCTATATGTGATTTAAACAATTCGAAAAAATAGACGTTAAAGAATTTTTGGCCGATTATATTAATTCCCACTCTTCTGGATTTTAACAAATAATTTTCTGATATACTTTCTTCGAATAAGATTAAGTTTTAATAAATTTCTGTAGACCAAATGACAAATGTTCTAGAGAACTGTCTACATTATAAATGGTTGAAGTGCGGTGTATAAATATATCAGGAGTGTGTTATGTGCTTAAAGTTGCGTTTATGCTTATGCACATTGATAGATTTTGAATGAATCGATATTTCTTGAATCGAATTGTTAGCACAAGATATTAATTGTCATTACATTTTATTTAAAATTTCTTGTTTTTCTTTGGAATAGCACTTATTGAAACTACTGCATCATTCATTTAAATTAATGAACATTTCTCATTTATTTCATGAAACAGCGTTTGAATTGAATAAATATGACTATTCGGCGCACTCTAAAATGTATCTATCATAACTTCTGTCAAATGATTTATATTCAACTTTATAAATAAATTGCATAATTTAATGAATATTAATTGTTATTTGATAATTTAAGAATTTAATGGATTTAATTCTTTAAAAAATATTATAGTACTGTGTGTTGGTTATGAAATTCAATATGACGGCCGTCTTCATTGCACTCAATAGCCTCTCTCTATCCTTATCTTCTAACAAAATCACGATCTATCGGAAAACAAATCTACGCTTTCCCACCAATAATTCACATTGATATATTTTTGGGTTGTAGCAGTTAGCACGGATCTATTATTTCATGTCAATGTTACGAAGGCTTATGACGCAAAGGATTGGGAACTACTGCGCCTGCGAACGGACAGTGGTTTAAATTACATAAACCGCACCTTTTTCTATTGCTTCTGGGGAATGGAAATACATCGCGGCAAAAATATCGATAAATTTGATGGAGCTTATTTTATTTAACAATTAATTTCTTTTTTATTGTATTCTTTCAAAATTAATCGCTAAATTATTTTGCTCAAAAGGACTTAAATTTTTTCTCTTTCTAGCATATAATGATTTACGACAATTACTGATAATGTAAGTTATATTTTCCGTTATAAATTAATTAGCTGCAGTGAATATTTAAATGCTTGAAATATTATTTTATGTAATTTTATATTGCGGAAATTCTAAATATTTATCTTTTTCTTTTATTTCTATTCTAATCAGTAGAAGTGAAAAGATTCATTGCAAACGCCAAAAAATGTTTTGAAAGTTAGAACTCCCAGCCATAAGTCATTGCTAACCATTAGCTAAAATTTTTCGCTCAACATTCCCAACGCCCACAAAATTACAAACTCTCTCTCTCCCTCTTCCTCACTCTCTCTCTCTCTTCCTCCCTTCCTCCTTCTATTACGGCCTTTCGGTCTTTTGATGCGGGGTCAGTTTCATGCAGAGTTACGAGTTCTGGCTGATTTCATTTGGTCACCCTTAGATGCGGTTCTGCTGCAATTGTGAACGAGGCGTGAAAGGACTGAGCATAACGCCGCTTGGCCAGATGGCCTCGTTAAAAAGCTCATTGAACCTATAATCGGGTATCGAAATCTTGAACTTACAATACGAAAGTTGCGACAAATTCGCATCATTCTTGACTAGTTTTGTGCATTTTACCAGACTCCGATTGATTTTCAGTTCTTCGGCCAGGTGATCGATGATGTCGTCCTCAGTGGTCGATGTGGCGAATTTGCCAACCTGAACCCATCGTCCATAATCGCAGACAACTTGTAAACGATCTGAATTGCAATTGTTGCCAACCACAAGCAGATTTGCCGCTTGCTGGTGTTTTTTTGCATCCATTGCATTTGAGTTGCCGAACTGAAAATATTGTTGATACATGCGACTCTGTATTTGATTAACACCGTTGGCCACCTTGTTCAGCTTCTCTTCCATGGTATGGATTTTGACGGCGAGTGCTTTCGGTGATTGATTTTTGCAATCCTCGCAATTGAACGATATCAACGGATTCTTTTGAATAGCATCGAAAACCACATCATCAATGTTAACGCATGATCGATGGTATTTCTTGAGGCAATCGTCCGAATTGCAAATGATTATTAAATCTTTTGAGTTAATTGATTTTTTGCACTTGGAACAATTTTCGGCCATTTTTTTGAAACTGCTTCGGTCTTTGTTTCCTCAACTTTTGTCGGTATAATAGGAACAGTCGCTGTGCGGAAAACAGAACGAACGAGTCACACCGCGTGAACTGCAATGCTATTTTCCTGCGCGAGGGAAGAAGCAGTGCGAGTGAAGTCAACACACGCAGTCACACAAACACACAGTGAATTAAAGAAGAAGAAGAAAAAGAAGCTCGAAAATAGCCGACTACGGTACGTAATTCGTTGCGTTCTCTTCGAATGCCGTTGCTAAACTGTCCTCGGTGATGAACCATTCGGATACTGTTGCTGTACGCTTTACTTCCCCCAACTCTAATTAAACCAACCCTTAAAATCAACGAGGATTGCCATCAATCGGAGAAAATAATGGTAGGGGATGATAAAATATGTAAGAGCGAATGCATGACGCGAAAGAAAAGAAGAGAAAAGAGGATATAAAGGCCTGATTAGTCGTACGTTTTCGTAATTGTTTACTCATTCGAAATTGTTCGGTTTGCTGGGGGTTCAATTGATTATGATGTTGCCGATCTCGTCGAACTATGTTCGAAAGTGGGAATTTTGTGGGCATTTTTTTTATGAATTTTATATTTTAAAAATTCTTTGGATTTCTTTAACTCAAATATTACTAAATAATATAAGTAATTATAGAAAATAAAGTATTATTATTAGTTATTATTAATAATTATGTACCGTTTCTTCGGATTTTAATGGGAAATTCATAATTCATTCAAATTTAATGGCATTCATAGAAATTTCACACTTTTTCACAGCTGTGCTCATTGGTGTTGTTAACAATTCTTACAATCATTTGCAAATTCCAAAAAAAGTAGGCGTGTTCGTCCTATAAACAGAGACCGAGTGAGACATGGTTACTTCAGAAAAGTTTTCATTCTGATTCATTCCTTCTGATGTACCCTTATGGAATGGGTCACGTGAAAATTTCCCGCATTACTTTCTAAGAGGGCCGCTTTACCTCTCCGAACAATTTTATAATGCTAAACGATACTCGACGCTGGTATTGCCCAGAAAGGTACGCCGATTGGGAGAATCATGAGAACGAAGTCCAGAGAGGAATTTGGGAATCAGAGTTAGCCGATATAGGCGGAGCTTTACCATCAATTAGGTCGAGTTTTCGTAACGCATCATCTGCCGCATTTGGTCTCCGTGACAAATTAGTCAATTTCTTCATAAACGAAGGAGAAATAAGCTTTCAGTATACACGGAGAAACTAATTTTAAAATTATCTATCTATAAATTATCTATATACTATATAAATTCATTCATTATTATTCATTTAAAAAATATGAGATCAAAAAATTAGGAGGCAAAAGCAAACCAATTCATGGTAGAATGTACTAATTCTATTAGCTTCTACTCTCTGCGTCTTCAATTTGTAATTTCATAGCACATCCTACCATGAATTCGATTGCTTATGCCTGTTTTACGGGGCACTGCAAACCTATTATTGTTTTGACAATTAAATCGCCGCAATTATATATTGCGGAGTATTGCTGGTTCTCTTCCCTACTTTTTTTTGTTATGGCTTTTTAAGGCCGCCATAATCTCGTCCTCTATCTAGCCTAACAAGCTCAATAAGTCTCTCGTCGTCCATTTCTTGGCAAATGTAAATTGAAGTGAAAGCTTCATGTGGCCACTCACTTTTAGTTGTCACTTTGTTCGAATTTGAGAGGATTTTTCGAAACGTGACCAAATATTAAAATGATTTTAATATTGCCGGGGGAAATTCTCACAACCACACGAACTGCATATAGCTTATGAGTTTTGACATATGAGTTTCGTGTTCGAAAAAGAGCGAACGTACGACTAATCAGGCCTTAAGATTCTACAGCACGGAGAGTAGAAAAAATGAGAGAAGATGAGAGAAGAACCGAAAAATAATGTAATGTACGCAATCAATCTCATCGTCATTAAAGGGAGGGAGCGGTATTAATTCCATTTATAGATAAAAATGCCACGTCTAAATTCAGACGAAAGAACACAGAAGTAAATTTAGTCAAATTAGAAGTAAATTTAGTCAAATTTTTTTGGAAGAATTGGATATATATATATATATATATATATATATATATATATATATATATATATATATATATATATATATATATATATATATATATATATATATATATATATATATATATATATATATATATATATATATATATATATATATATATATATATATATATATATATATATATATATATATATATATATATATATATATATATATATATATATATATATATATATATATATATATATATATATATATATATATATATATATATATATATATATATATATATATATATATATATATATATATATATATATATATATATATATATATATATATATATATATATATATATATATATATATATATATATATATATATATATATATATATATATATATATATATATATATATATATATATATATATATATATATATATATATATATATATATATATATATATATATATATATATATATATATATATATATATATATATATATATATATATATATATATATATATATATATATATATATATATATATATATATATATATATATATATATATATATATATATATATATATATATATATATATATATATATATATATATATATATATATATATATATATATATATATATATATATATATATATATATATATATATATATATATATATATATATATATATATATATATATATATATATATATATATATATATATATATATATATATATATATATATATATATATATATATATATATATATATATATATATATATATATATATATATATATATATATATATATATATATATATATATATATATATATATATATATATATATATATATATATATATATATATATATATATATATATATATATATATATATATATATATATATATATATATATATATATATATATATATATATATATATATATATATATATATATATATATATATATATATATATATATATATATATATATATATATATATATATATATATATATATATATATATATATATATATATATATATATATATATATATATATATATATATATATATATATATATATATATATATATATATATATATATATATATATATATATATATATATATATATATATATATATATATATATATATATATATATATATATATATATATATATATATATATATATATATATATATATATATATATATATATATATATATATATATATATATATATATATATATATATATATATATATATATATTCTATAATTTCATTTTTTTCAGATGTCATGAATCTCCTTCGTCAGGGGAATTTCTCATGAATCCTTTTCCAGCATTTTAATGAAAAAAATTATGAAATATACTTGGGTGAATAAATGATAAAGCTAATAAAAATATTACCTGACTTTTTAAAACGACTGTAACGTAGCTAAAACAGGTGAAATTTGGTGTGAACATTTTGGAGTCACCTGCTGCTTACACGGTAAACACTTTGCGCTTTAAGGGAAGGATGAATGCAATATCGTCATTAAAGTTTATTTTTTATAGCGCTTTGTTTTAAATTGAATTTTTGGTGAATGAGAAGGCTTTATTCTCCTATAAGGCTATATACACGCCCCCTTTTACGCGCAGTATCTTTCTGATTGTAGTCCTGAATTTTAGATTTTATTGCGAAAATATTCGTGTCAATAAAATACCGGCTGCTTGATAATTTTTGTTTGTTTGCGTTTCTGTCTTTGGCAGTTACGAGTGTGAAATAATAAATATAGTTGAAACAAAAAATATTTAATAACATATTATAATAAGAATTAAAAAAGACTAGCTTCTACAAAATCGAAATTAACATTCACCTTCAAATTCTTATAATAAACATAAAAAAATGGGTGTGTGTTCTTACTTCGTTCTCTTTGGGACACTACTGCTTAGTAGTTCTTACAGACTTAGAAGGTTTGGTATTCGAAATTTATTGATTTCATCCATTATTGCCCGAGAGAATATTTCACGGTAACAAGAAGAAAGAGTGATACAAATTTAATGAGCTGTTTCTGAAATATTTTCAAATTGCTTCTAGAGAATTCTTTATAATTTATTAGTAATTTCGAAACAACATTACAGTGGCGAATGATCACTATTCTTTGAGGTTCCGAGGGATATCGAAAAGATGATAATGTCAGAATGATAATTTGTAAACCAAATCAAAATTAGTTATATGAAACTTAAACGCACAGTCATAATTTAGGAAAGAATAATTACGAGTATTTATATTCGTGGAGGTGATCGATGAGATCGCCTTTATTACCTATCTAATATTTATGTAAGAGTTACAGACTGTTACAAAGTTACTGTTACAGAACAGTCGGTGTCTTGCATGATAAAATAACTACGTGAGCCGTAATCATTTAATAATAGAATATATAAAATAGAATGCATTTGATTTTAATTAGAAGTTAATGTACAATAGTAAAACAGCCAAAAAATGTATAAAAGTAAAACAATATTTTAAAATTATATTGCATTGGATAATTTGAAACAAAGGGAATTTTCAATAGAATCCAGCCCCTTACTCCATGGTTTCGTCTTTAAACTTTAAGCATCTGATAAAGCTTTTAGTAATTATTGTCATGAGTTGTCATGACGGTTCCTAATTTTGGCAATGCCAAACAGCACTTCCGATTCATGTGGTAATTTAGCTGTTCGAAAGCCACAATATATTTTAGTAAATACATATTATATTATTTCATATCCGATTATCAAAGTTTACGAGAATTTCTTAATAGAATGATTGCATGTCGCGAAGGGAGGACAATTGTTAAGTGTAGGAAATATATTATATATATTTATTGTATTAACTATATTTTATTATTACCTGCAATTTCTTTTAAAAATGACACTGAACTTAATTTGGTTTTGGAAAATAGATCGGAACAACTGGATCTGTGGCGTGGTTTTTGGTATTGTTTCGTTTGGTTTTTCTATTCACCGCAACAAAAACGAAATCACTTTTGCCTATGACTGAATCTGATGGTCTTAATGATGCTGTATTTATAAAAGAAACATTCTTTAACTGCAAAAAAAGAAGACGGGAAGGATGAGACAAGGTATTCCTTTCCACTCATTTTCTTTTCACTCCAGCAGCTCCTCAGAAGTATCAGAATTTTTGAAATGAATTGAGAGGGATAACGTAACAGAATTGTCCAAAGCGCATGTCCTGGAGTCATCCGATGTAGGAAAAAACACGCAGTAAACAAAACAAAACATACAAATTTAAATTTCCTGAATTTCAGCAGGACATCCTTTTAAACACGCTCAGCTGTTTTGTCTTCATAATTACTTTAATGAAATTTTATTATGTTGCATCGCAAGCAATGTTTGTCATTTCTGCCGATGAGGATTCGACGATGTGTGGTCATGTCGCATATTAACGTATGTGAGACGTGTATGTGTGTGTACTAATATGACACATGTATACCAAGTGTTTTATAGCACAAGCTTTTCAGTTAAAGACGCCGGTATGATTCTATTTATGCTGTTTATTCAAATTTGGATGCTCATAATTAATCGGTCATAAATATACCAGTTGTATAATTTACATACTATATTTAGTCTAATGAATAAAATCTCCGCCTACGAATATTTTTCCCAAAACAGTAAGGGTTACAAAAACTAAGAGTTAAGACACGTTTGATAAAGGTATGATTTATTATTAAAGGCGCTCGTTTTTAAAATAAACTTATTTACGTAAGAGCTTTAGTAAGGGCAAAAATATTACCATCGATTTAAGAAACTCTAATTTGCAATTACTAAGAATTGAATTGACGCGTAAGGCATTGACGCAATACTCTCATAGGAAATGAAACGAAGCAGAAAAAATCTTTTCCTAAGGATTCGAAATTTATTTTTATAAATCTTGTTTATTTCACACGGTTTTTTTTTGTGTCTGTGTGAAAAAACTCCAAATCAGTTTCAAATCAGTTTTAAAACCATTTCTATATTGCCAACCAAATCATATCACAAATCTTATGCAATAAAAATAAATAATAACAAATCAAAAATAAACCATAAATATATAAAGTTTTGTCTAAGTATTAAGATAAATAATTCGATGCTGGAGATATTCGAATACGAGAGAGAATAAACTGCGATAGTCCCTCAGAATGTAGTTTTGATATTTATTATCAGTGATAAATTTTACGATTTCCTACAGGGAACAAAATGTACATGCAAAAATTTCAAATTAAATCTTTGTGATAATTTATACCAGACCACATCCAGAAACTGCTTTCTTGAATTCTTAACATCTTGGGTGTCAGATAGACAGCATTGTTTGGGTGCGCGTGTGTATGAATGCGTGTTGTTTTGTATCCATTGGAAAAGGAATATATAATAAAGGAATAAATAATTCAAATAAGTTGTCATATATTGGTAATTTACATTATGGTGAATAGTAGAGTTTATATGCAAATAGATTTTGTGGTTTATTCTGGAAAAACTTTTTTTGGGCGGATTGGTGTAGGTGGAATGATTAACGCTTTCTTACATCTCAAAGAAATGCAATTAAATAAATTTGCGTTCCATTCATACAGAAATGTCAACAAATTATTAGTCGAACGCAATACAACGGGACACAATACAAACCATATCAAGCTGCTTTTAAGGGTTGATTTTATGAACAATTTCGCCAAACTGTGAAAACACATTCATGGAAAGATGAAAAACAGCAAAAAGCTTTCAATTACGACACATTTAGTTTTTGCCACTTTTTATTTATTTTTAATATTATTAAGTGCAATTGAACATTTAAGTTGTTCATTATCATGTATATATATATGTATATTATATAGCTTCATAATTATATAATATATAATTATATATCTTAAACCTAATCACTGTCGCACGAGCGGTGAAATTTTTACCATTTTTGTTAATTCTTTTCTCAATTTTTTGTTTTATTCTACAACTTCTAAAGTCTATCAATTTCTTTAAGGAGAAATAATATTTCCCTTCATGAAGCATTTTTAACAAACAAACAAACGGAATTTCAAATTAACTATCGGTACTTTTTTTAATATTTATTCATTCCAAAATTTCAATATTGGTGAGTTTCATAAATATAACAGTTTATTTTCAACAATAATAACATAAAATAATGATAAGCATATTTAAACTCACTTAAGTGACTAATTAATTAATTTTTTTACCTCATAATATTTTTATCGATTTTCGCAATTAATTCTTAATGTGTTTTATTTCAATATTTTCGCTTCGTCCCTTTCTTTTCAATGTACAGAAATTGACACAGTGAAATAAAGAAAACTTTAGGATCCGTTTACAGATTTACTGGACACCACTAAACTCACTTAACAATTAACAATCTGTAAAGTTGAACATAAGTAGTATTAAATATAATTGAATGCTGATTATAATTTTAATAATTATATTCTTTATGACAAACAGCATGGATTATGGGATAAAATATTTATTTTTGAAAAAGCAATTAATACAATTTTTCGTAGAATTCTTTTCTATTCAAAATAAATAATTTACAATTTAATTTTGTTATTAACGGTTGCATATATACTATTACACAAGTACCATTGCATACGCACTCGTATGCTTATATACATATATTTGAAATGTATGCATTTATTTATTTATTTGGATCTACTCAGACAGATTTATCTTGATTCAAAGACGGCGAAATTAAAAGATGATTTTGTCGATTAAATTTAATCAGTTATGAGTCTATGAATGAATTAAGTGAGTTTCATATTTATGTATGCATATATCCATTACATAACTTGCACATATATATAAACGAGTATTTATACTGTTTAATTTCATTATGTAATGCCATTTTATTATTATTATTAAATTTTGTTAAAGAAATTCTCTTAAGCAACCTAGAAAAATAAACCTTAAAATATTATAAAATGTTAATTTTTGTTTAATTAAAATTCATAAAATATACTGTTATAACGTATATACTGTTACACTGTTATAAATATACTTTTATACCGTGTTATTTTCTTTAAAACAAGCAAAATTCAATACACCTTAACCAGATTCCAGCGCTGATTTTTAATGAACTAATTAATGTTAGGAACGAAATTTTGATGTTCATGTATTTATCCTTAACATCTTGATTTAATAAGTATTCAAGAATATTGAAAACGCCAAAATCCTGTATCGCAGGTATTAATTCTTGTATTCGTGGCAGGCTCTATTTAACGTGCTTTTGTGATTTCTAATTGAGCAACGTTATTACATTTCGACTTAAATCGTTTGATAGTTATTTCGGAAATAACAGACAGGGAAGGAAAGTATTGGAACGTTATGGATATTAATTTTAATCCATTGCACACCGAGCGATTCTGCTTGTGGGCTATCAGCTACTCAGCGTCACTTTACGACAGAAACGAACATTTGCAGGCTCTCGCATCCTTTTATTATAATATTGGAACTAAGTAACACGATATAATAATATGGGACTTATATGAATTGGTTGAAATCGAGCAATACATTTGTGAAAACAAATTAATATGTTATTGTTTACAATTTTTTACAGTATGATAAATTTTGAAATATTCCTCAGTATATATTACAGGCTGATTAGTGGATGGTGTTGATTATTAGGTGATATATTTTATGACGTTAGGATGCCATGATACCATGAATATTTTTTAATTGAGATTATGATAACATGAGTGATACTTTTAAAGAGAGACAGGGAATGTCTTTGAAAAAATCTAAATGATTAGAATTATTGTAAAAGCTTTAAATGTCTATTTTTGTAATATTAAAGAGTGATATTATATTATAATCGTAAGTTATATATGAATTTTGTTTTTTATCATAACGAAAAATTTGTATCAGTTTTTATTATTCTCGGCCATCATATTATTTCTGGCGCACATGATTATATTAGTTTTGTTACATATTGTTAAGAGTGAATGTGTGTGTGTGTGCATACGTGAATGACATTTAACACCTGCGTTTCTGGTCTATTTCTTTGACATGCTGCTGCTTCTCATATTGAGTTTAATTCATTCTGCAAATCTTTATGCACTTATGCCGTCACATGATCATCGAACGGCTTGTGATGAACGTCACTTACGAGCGATGAGGTACCACCCCCAGACGAAGCCTGATTTTGCTGTGGTGGCGGTGGTGGTGGTGGTGGCATATACTGCGGATACTGAGGATACTGAGGCTGTTGTTCTCCACCAATTAAACCAAGTTTGTCTAAAGAAGATGAACATTTTGCAGGATGGGAAAAAGAAGAGCAAAATAAATTAGGTAAGGTTAGCACAATTTATATATATATATATATATATATATATATATATATATATATATATATATATATATATATATATATATATATATATATATATATATATATATATATATATATATATATATATATATATATATATATATATATATATATATATATATATATATATATATATATATATATATATATATATATATATATATATATATATATATATATATATATATATATATATATATATATATATATATATATATATATATATATATATATATATATATATATATATATATATATATATATATATATATATATATATATATATATATATATATATATATATATATATATATATATATATATATATATATATATATATATATATATATATATATATATATATATATATATATATATATATATATATATATATATATATATATATATATATATATATATATATATATATATATATATATATATATATATATATATATATATATATATATATATATATATATATATATATATATATATATATATATATATATATATATATATATATATATATATATATATATATATATATATATATATATATATATATATATATATATATATATATATATATATATATATATATATATATATATATATATATATATATATATATATATATATATATATATATATATATATATATATATATATATATATATATATATATATATATACATGCGTGTGTATATAAAACGCCGATAGATAATGGACAACAGTGATCTTATGAATATTTATTATAACCCTTTGCACACCGAACTCCTCGTGGGCTATCAGCTACTCAGCGCTAATTTACGAGAGAAACGAGCATTTACAGACCTCGCATTATTTGTTAAAATATTGGAACTAAGTAACACGATATAAAAATATTTTACTGATATGAATTGGTTGAATTCGAGGAATGTACATTTGCAAAAAATTTATTATGATATTGTTTATAATTTTGTACAGGATGATAAATTTTGAAATACTTATCAATATATATTGCAGGCTGATTAGTGCATGTTTGACAATAAGTTGTTTGACGCTTGCTTTGTTCTGCACTTAATATTTTTAAGATGTCTCTATAGAGAAGTCAGAAGTTTCGTCGCTTTGGACGCTTTGGCATTATTCCAATAAAAAATATGAATAAATACGTCGGTTGAAAATTTGTAATTTCTAATATTACCAACTCACCAGATAATATTTACCATAATAATTTTCACCAATCAATTTACTGAACAAGATAAAAATCACTTTTCCAATTTTCTCACCAGCCGGATCTATGTGAGTTCAGTTCTAATTTTTTTACGTAAATTTAGTTAGTCATTAGAAACGTATACTGTACTGAGAAAATGGCTCAATACATTTCAACATTAACTGGATCTATGTGTACTGCTCGAAGCTTCAAACCCGATTGAGCTTAACCTTGACACTTTTTTCCACGGATTTAGACTTGTTTGTTCATTATTACAAATTTTACTATACGGTGCGTGCTTATCGTTTTTTTCAAGTGGCGCCGTGAAGTGCTCAGGGGATTGTGAGCGGCCACTTACGTTCACGAAATATTTTGTGTATTATTTTGTAATTTTCCATAATGTCTTGATTTCTTGTTTCGTTCTCAAAAGAAAGCTTCAGTCTCAAATCTGATACCTCTGAAAGGTCAAATCATTTATGCCTCAAAAGGTTGCGCTGAAATAACTCAATTATCGGTGTTCGTTAATAAACTTAAATGTCCCCTGGGAGGAGCCCCGGGTGATCTGCTAGAAATACGATGTCCCTTAGAGAGGACAGCAGTGTGCAAAGGGTTAATGTTGAAGCGTTAACTGTATAAAACTATGAGAGATTGTTTTATGTATTAGTATTATATATAATGTTATTAATATGTTATGTAAAATGAATGTATATGTATTAAACTTAAATAAGGCAAATGTATATTTGTATATCGCAAATTGTTGAAGCACTGACTGATGAAATTTAAAATTAAATTTGGATTAAAAATTATTATCAATTTTATGTGATGATTCTTTGATTTTGATTATAATTTTTATGAAATCTGTAAAATACAATACTTTATGCTCAATACTGTCATATTTTTTTGTCCTTCGAAGAAAGACACTTTCACTACTCCACCGCTAAAATATCTGCAATACGAATGCGATTGAATTTATTTTTAATTACGAATTAAAAACTATTCTCTTTCACGCAATTATTTTAATGTGTTAATGAAGAAAATTCTATTCCTTCACTTAAGATGCGTTTAAACAAGCTTTAGGGAGCACAACTATTGTATAAAAATATATTAGAAAATATTAAATAAAAACAAAATTAAAATTTATTTAAAACCACTGATAATAATCTTTTTTAATAAAAAAATTATTTATAATAATAATAACTGCAGTAATAATAATAATAATGGATTAAAGGTAAAATAATTAATTGGAAGCCAAACTAAAAAATCGTAAAAGCATAACCTGTAGTAAAAATAATCCTATATAACATATGCGGACATGTATATTATAAGCTTATAATTTTCAAAAAACTTTACAAAGTAAAATTTACTTTACAAAGTAAAATCGAAAGCAGATGGAAAGAGCAAAGCACTATTTGGTCTTCGCCGAAGTATCCACAACAGCAATATGCAACAATAAAGAATTACTTTTAAGAGATATATTTGAAATTACAACAAAAACAATTAAAGAAATTACGTATATTTGTGTCATGTATTTCTCAATTACAGAATCCTTCCGATATTAATGAATAATGATCACAGCTGTTAGTGTTTTAGTAATTATGTTGATTAGATCGCATGCGTATGAGATTTTGAAAAGATTTCCAATTATGAACGAATTTGATTTCTGATAATAAAACTGTTAATTCTTAGTCGTTGAGATCGACAACAGGACCTGCACCCTGTTGCCCGATTTCGGTATTGTTATTAACGTATGCGATTGTAGAATTCAGTTTGGAACCTTCAGAGTATGATACAATAGAGGCGTTTGGTATGGCATTATTATTATCCGTTGTTGAAACAGAAGGCCAAATCCAAGACTCTGTCGAAGGCCCGATTGAATTTTCGAATTCGAAACATTTTTGTTGTGAAAGGAGTGTAAAATTTTGAAAAATAAAATCGATTAGTTTTTGGTGTTGATTAATATTAAGTAGTATTCATATGTATGCAGATGTATTTATTTATAAAATACGTTTAAATGAATGTAAATGACTTTTCAGTGTAAATGAATGTGTTTTAATGACAAAAAAAAAATTAAAAATATAAAAAATCATATATTAATGATATGTCATTATTGTAATGTTGAATATTTATTGAAATGCAATAGTAGTTTAAATAATAATTCGTTCCTTTCGAAACAGTTTGAGGGAGGCATTGCAGCATATAATATTGCTTCGAACTAATATTGACGAATACTCATATATTTTTTACCTATGTTTCTATATTGATTGAAATGGTGTGATAAATAAATGTTAATAATCACAATATTTCTAATGTATTTCTAGCTAATTTCTGATATTAATTCTTTGCTGTATAAGATCTCATAAATTCTATTTTTTCTAGAATTTCTTACGAATGAATGTTTATTAATGATGTCCTTTGTACTTTTTTATTTTCCTAAATAATTATTGCTTATTAGTTTTTGATCCAAATTAATTTGTATTATTTTTAATGAAAATTGGAAATTACGCGATCGTCAAGCTTCAGATAAAATCAACGACAGCGTCGATATTAATTGTGCAGTATTAAACTTTAGCGATAATCTTGTCGATTTAATTGTATTAATTTTAGGATATACCTTTTTAAGATTATTTTAAGATTATTGCGTGATTCTTTTAACTTTTTATTCTTGAATAATATTTGAGAATTTTATTTAATCCTTTTCGTCTTTTTCTGCAATAAATGTACAATTGATTTAATAGAATAATTGTCTTCATCCTTTCGATATTAAACATAATAATATTTTGATAATAATTTATATAAATGATATAACATCGAAGAAAAAGTAGATTTGACATTGAAAAAAAAAACTTTTAGACCGCTTCTGCTTACCCTCAAAGCTTCAAAAGAATTAACTTATTTTTGCGATTTTTGAGGAAAACTCAATTTTTTGCCTTTTCTCTCCGAAAATTTAAACTTTGCGTTTATTTCATTAATGACCATCGGTACATTGGTTTAATTTAGATGGAACTGTTTTTGACGCTATTCAAAGCCTTGTAAGAGCTGACCCTTTTCTTTAAATAATCCTTTTTAATAATCACATTATAATTCACTTCCTTCAATTTTTTCCTTCAATTCACACTTCAATTTTTTTCTTTTATGACATATTCCACTAAACACCCTGTAAGCCCCTGTAAGTTATTTAATTGAATTACTCGTTCCTTAACCTGAAATTATTTTTAGTTATTCTTGTGAAATGGACACAAATATTACTTCGTCGAATTTATCAAATTAATGCGTTTAGTCCGTTCTACTTTGTGACACCTTCTTTGACACCAATAAAGAAATTGCTATTTTATAACTGCATTTGATGTTTACATACATATACATATAGTAACACACATGCATAAACACTAATTGTTAAAACTATATATGTTTCAGATATATTTAAACGGATTTTCTGAGGAATGAAGGTTGGTGTGTGGATGGTAAAAAGAAAACGTAAATGAAAACGAACAAACTTAAAATTACACGGAATGATAATTACGAAGAGATTAAATATATTGTGAACTAATATTTTCAGAATTCAATCCATAAGAAAACAAATTTGAATATATGTTTCTGGTTCAAATTTCCGAATAAATGGTCAAACGCTGAATTTTGCAATAATTGAATTACATCAAAACGTTGATAGAGTAGTTCGTATGTAGATGTATTCATATTAGGTATTGCATATAGGTGTGGTTCTTATCCGATCTCTCCATTTTCCGTTTATCCACCTATCCATTTTCAATACCAAACAGCTTATCAAAATAGAGAATATTTGTGCCAATTTCATGCGAATATCTCACTTCGTATTCTAATAATCGTGATTTCACGCATTTGGGAAGATAAAAAATAAGAGTGCTCGAAAATGTTGAATACAATTAAAGAACAGCCAATATTTGTTTCGATTCGAGTCTTATTTTGAGGAATGCCCCACAATGTTTTCTTGTAAGTTTCCTTTCCTACAATAATTTTATAGCTTTTATTAAACTTTGAAATTATTTAATCGAAGTTTATCAAAATTACGAGATAATTTTTATTGAAGTGTCTTTTTCTTCCTATTGCGCAAGCTCTTTAATATGTTTTCATATCTGGGTTTCTTCAGCCAATTATATGCATATCTTTAAGTCTTCCAATGGCGGAGCATCTTTTTCTCGTGGACAGCCATTAGAATAAAATGAAATATTCCGGAATTCAATGAGAATAATGTAAATGGGCTTTAATCAAGTTAGGAACATAAACAGGCGGTACAATTTTTTAAATGAAAGGGAAAATGTCGAGCATCAAAGCGTATGGTATTCCAATACTTTTGGGAATTGAAGACTAAACCACGACACCCAAAAAATATTACAAAATATCAATCCAAAATTTCATTTAACACTTTTATCAAGCCAGTTTTCTCTTGTTTGACTCAAATAATTTTAGTGGATTATAATTATATTATGCAGATGGATTTTATATAAAGCTATCCTTAGACAAATAAAAAATAGTGTGTATAAAAGTGAAAAACAATATTTTTGGTTTTTGTACAAAACTGGTCAAATTCTAACCCAAACCCTTTCTAAAGTGTTCAATCAATATCATAAACGACTTTGTAAATAATTAATTATAGAATCCTACAACCTTTATGAAACTTCTTTCTAGGATTTAGTTGATGATTTTATATTTATAATCATTTATTTGGTTCTCTAATCCTTACATAGTTTATCCCTTTAATGCTAGTCATATTTCAATAAAAAATTACTCACTTGCAATAATGGCCACTATAACTAGACCGATCACACCCATAATAATCATCATCTATAAAAAAGAAGAGGCATGGAAGAATAGAATATAGTGAACATTTTGAAAGTCTCGTAATTACCTTTAGATTCTGCAACCAAAATTTTCGTTTTAGTTTACCGGCCTGCTGCTCAAACTGCGAAGCACCTTGCTGCAAAGCATCTGCTCGATCGTCCAGCTCTGAGAGTTTCTGATCTCTCTCCAATACTTTTTCTACATTCGTTCGCATAATGTCGACAACCTAAAGTAAATAAAAGTACTATACTATATTTCAAGATAATTTCTAATAGTATAGGAATGGTCTCGCATTAATTATAATTTATTTTCATGAAGGCGATAATTCGATCTTTTACAAGAAAACAAAAGTTACATTTTTTTACCAAAACTTGACACTTCGGTTTATGGTATCCGTAACGAACTTTTCGACTTCAGCAGCTTATTAGCCAACCGTTTGTCACTTTATAATAAGAATATTTATTAAAATTGCAAATGACAATCGACAATTTTAATCATCTCCTTTTTTATACCGTACTCCCGAAGGGTTTAGGGTATATTAAGTTTGTTCCTCCGTTTGTAATACATTAAAGGAGGTGTGATAGGTATGAATAGAATCTCAGAATAATCCTGAATGGATTGAGCTCTGTCCGTCCGTCTGTCTGTTTGTTGAAACCGCGATTACGAGAGAACGGAAGGAGATATAGTCATGAAATTTGGCACAAATATTCTCTGTTATTATAAGTAGGTTGGTACTAAAAATGGATAAGAACCACGCCTACTTTTTATAACTTATATGAATGTATGCACATACGAAGATAAGCTTCTACGTTTATAGAGCGTATTTGAAGACAAAATTTTATTGTGGAACTAAACCACAAATACTAAATTATTTTGCTAAGAGTGGGCGTGATATGCATCTCTGCTAGTAATACGGGTATAACTTGTGGGTGTAGGGTATTTGAGCTTCGGCCAGGCCTTACTTGTTATATTTCTCTTCGTCATTTGAATCTAGAAAGGTAACTCTGGAACACAAACGTCTGTAAACAATGAAGCAGCTTTCGTTTCTTCTTCATTCTGCTGCTTAACAGACTTTTTTGCCAAAAATGTCACGGGATTGAAATTGTTGAATTTTGCAAAAATTAGTTGCTTTCAAACTTCATAGAATTCAACTGTTACAATTGAGACTAAAACAACTTCAATTGGGCAGAATAGAAAATGCCGTTAGCAGTTTACTGCCGTTTCTTTATAAGACTTACCGAGCAAGCGTATGCTGTTTATAAAATGTAAATTGAGCAACATGATTCAACCGAAAAATCCAAATATTTATTCGAAAATTTCGTTGACGAAAATGATTTATTGAATAAAACTTACTTCGTCTACTTGTGCCTGTGTTTGTTGTAGCCGTTTTTGTGCCGCAATTTGTTGAGGATTTCGTGGCCCTCCCACAATTTCACCATCACCACCCTCACCGGCTGCTGGACCATCAGCGGCTGGTGCATCGGATGCTGGAGCTTGATCCGCCCTACGCGCATTTTAAGAAATAAGAAATAATTATTAAATACGATACTTGAGCGCTGGAGCATTGCGACACACACGCGTACTTTGATGCCAGAATGTACCTACTGATTTTATTATACAAATGACCTTACTAGAAATCGAGGATTTTACGTATGAAATCACGAGGACTGTCACCAATTCAAACCCAAATTAACTCAAATTAATCAAACTGTGTTTTCATATTTCGATGAATATTTTTAACGGAAAAATTAATTAATAAATGAAATAAAGGTAAAAATTTATTTGAACTTACTGCTCTTTCTTTTTATCTTTCTTGCCCATTATCTAGGAAACTTAAAAATAATTAAAATAAATGTAATTATTAAATAATATTGTGTTAAATGCAGTCAAAGCATTTTTTAAAAAATTTTTAATAAAATGTACAAAATCGTTGTTTTAGCAAGATATTACTTATACTCCATTCTAAATGGTCCGGAATAATCCCTTTGGTCCCTTTAGCAAGATAAAATGAATTCACTTTCTTATATAATTCGCTGTAGTTATTATTTTTCAGTGATATTTTCTTCCATCACTCTCATTGTGGCACGACATAAGTCTGTTTCCAACATTTATAGTGGCAACCATAAAAAACCGACATTTTTTGAAAACTCATGGTCATTAAGTGTCGTTTTCATGATTTTTCAAAAAAATTAAGTTTTGCATTATTTTTAAAAAAAAATTAATTGATAAGAAATGTAGAGAGGATAAAAAATATATTCTAAAACCACGAATTAAGTCGTTCAATTAGAATTTAATATTAATTACTAATTGCGATTATAGGATTATTCCACGCCTCACCGCAAAAATTTTTGTTTTATAAATGATAATCTCACCGAGAGGAGAAGTCAGAATATTTCAAGAAAAGGAAATATGTATTTTTATGTAAAATCGATAAATCTACTTACATTCTTATTCTCGGTACTAACTGATTCTTCTTCTTATTCTTCTTCTACTCCTTCGCTTGATGTCAGTGGATTCAGTCGAAAGCTTGCAAACTGTTCTCGTCTGCGGCGCGATTGGCTACTGTTTGACGACTTTTCTATTTTGCAAGAGAATGATGCGAAGCTTTTTTATTGTCTTGTATCGTCAATAACGATTTTCCATTTGCTCTACATGAAGTTTGGAGATTTATGTGCTGAGCTGTGGAGAGTCATAGAATTATTTTAAATATTTTTTATAATCCATTCCAAATGGTCCGGAATAATCCCTTCCCTTTTTTGGAATTTTGCCAAAAATGAAATAATGATAAATATCAGATTTCATGAAACAAATCCGAATATAGAAAAAATTTTAATTTAATTGCCTGCGCCTCCAAAATTAGTTTTGTTTAAAATATTTCGAATAAATATTAAGTTGATAAATATTAAATTGATGTTGGATTATTTTTAATTTTTCTCTGAAATGTTAAACTTCTGCTTTTAATTTGTCGAATATATTTTTCATAATTATTTTTTATACGCCCAGTCAGTTTTTAAGGTAGAAATCAATTACCAGACGCACAAATTTTTATATTATATGAAATTATACTTACTACGATTTTTTAAATATTTATTTTAAGTCTTTATGATAACACTTTGCACTTTATCCTGCGCGAATTAAGATGCAAAGAATACGTTCTATAAAAATAATTATAATTTTTCCTCAATTTTAAACTCGAAGAAAAATATCATGCGCCCACAATGGAATTCTCCGCCTACGAAAGAAAGACCTTTCTCTTGTTCAAAACGACGAACAGCAAAGATTGACCTTAACAATATCACCATTGTATGATGACGGTATTTATGCTTCACGGTAAACATGAGACAGATGGAACCGTGCCGCAGTGGAGCTTTCATATCTACACCGTATGTTGAAGTGAGATAAGTAATACATTTATGGTTGCGCCGAGTCTGCGCTTATGCACAACCCCAACACCTTCTCAGGTTTTAGCTTGAAAATGAATGAAAGTTCAAAAATATTTGGGTGGTGAGATTTAATACGAACGTACATTTACGTTTATTATAAAATTTTTATACGCACTATTTTTATGTACTATGCGCACTATTAACACAAATAAAATTAGCTTATGAAAACAGTTAATAAAATTAAATTTTCAAAATTCCTCAATCTTAGCACAAACCTTTAATACAATACACGCAAACATGTTACAATTCTAAATTCATGTTACTTTTAAATTTTATTTAAAAGTAAAATATTTTGGAAAGGCAGAATTTTATAAAATGTTTCGACATCTCATTTGATTTCAACTGAAATCCGTAGGGTTTATTTCATATTAGATAACTTTATAATGCTATATTTTTACTTTTTTTATAATTTTATAAAAACTTTATAATATATTTTTACTCTCTCTTATAATTTTCCCTTTCCTGTCACGTTGATTCACATTTTTTATAATACAGGAAATATTTTTTGGTCAATGTCCACACGTGTAATTTACAACCGCAAAAAAAAAAAAAATATATATATATATATATATATATATATATATATATATATATATATATATATATATATATATATATATATATATATATATATATATATATATATATATATATATATATATATATATATATATATATATATATATATATATATATATATATATATATATATATATATATATATATATATATATATATATATATATATATATATATATATATATATATATATATATATATATATATATATATATATATATATATATATATATATATATATATATATATATATATATATATATATATATATATATATATATATATATATATATATATATATATATATATATATATATATATATATATATATATATATATATATATATATATATATATATATATATATATATATATATATATATATATATATATATATATATATATATATATATATATATATATATATATATATATATATATATATATATATATATATATATATATATATATATATATATATATATATATATATATATATATATATATATATATATATATATATATATATATATATATATATATATATATATATATATATATATATATATATATATATATATATATATATATATATATATATATATATATATATATATATATATATATATATATATATATATATATATATATATATATATATATATATATATATATATATATATATATATATATATATATATATATATATATATATATATATATATATATATATATATATATATATATATATATATATATATATATATATATATATATATATATATATATATATATATATATATATATATATATATATATATATATATATATATATATATATATATATATATATATATATATATATATATATATATATATATATATATATATATATATATATATATATATATATATATATATATATATATATATATATATATATATATATATATATATATATATATATATATATATATATATATATATATATATATATATATATATATATATATATATATATATATATATATATATATATATATATATATATATATATATATATATATATATATATATATATATATATATATATATATATATATATATATATATATATATATATATATATATATATATATATATATATATATATATATATATATATATATATATATATATATATATATATATATATATATATATATATATATATATATATATATATATATATATATATATATATATATATATATATATATATATATATATATATATATATATATATATATATATATATATATATATATATATATATATATATATATATATATATATATATATATATATATATATATATATATATATATATATATATATATATATATATATATATATATATATATATATATATATATATATATATATATATATATATATATATATATATATATATATATATATATATATATATATATATATATATATATATATATATATATATATATATATATATATATATATATATATATATATATATATATATATACTGAATATTGTTATATATTTCTGCACAAATTTTGCATCATGGGTTTTTAAATATCGCTTATTTGGATATCAAATATTGTAGTCATAAAATCCTTAGTGACTAAAAACGATATAAATTTTTCACAGAAATATAATTTTTTTCGTTCTTTAACAATCAAAAATTCAAATTTGAGGAAAAGTATATAACAGTTCTCAGTAAATTTAACCATATTCACCAAACTTTAATATGAAGTAGAGTTTATCTCTGATATGGAGCTTAACGACAATAGAAGGTGTGGTTTTTTGGGTAGAGTGTGCGTTTAATTTTTATCATCGTTTGTAAAGTTAACGCATCCTCAAATCAAAATCAATGTATTCTTTAGCTGCTGTTCCTCATTTTAATAGTTTTTTGCTCCGATGTAACCTGCATTATTAGTTCGTTTGACATTTCATTTGACAAATCATAAATTTATAGATAATGTATATCAGATTTATTTATTATGGATGGCTTCGGCGGAAATTCGTCAGAAAATAATTCCGAAACGCGACCCAAATTTGGAAATAGATATTTAACCAATAGAGAGAACGTTTTTCTGCACAATGCATGGTAAGCACTTGAATTTGCTGCTACGGATTATGACGAGATATCGTGACCGGTACCAGAGGTTTGTCTCTGATTTAGAGTACACCCGGTTAAGAAAGAAGCCAAAGGGAGGAGGAAGGAAATTACGATATTCTCAAAAAATTTACGACTTTAATGCGTGGTATAGTGCGCAAGTTACCCATTGGAATTAACAAAAATATTTTTATTTTCCTTGATCCCAGGGACAGTGTTGATTGGGATGAGGAGCAAGAACAGAAGGCTTTGGAAGCAGTGACGAAAAACGCCTCACAGAAAATACGCGATGAAGACTGCGTAAAGTTCCGATGTCAAGCAAATAAGTTTTGGGACTCGTTTTATGATCTCCATAAGAATCGCTTCTTTAAGGATCGTCATTGGTTATTCACGGAATTTCCAGAGCTAGCACCGATGTCAAATGAAACTGAGGCAACAAAACTTCAGAAAGCTCGTCAAATTTTCGAGCTCGGCTGCGGTGTTGGCAATACAATTCTGCCAATTCTCAAATACAGCAAAGAACCAAATTTAAAAGTCTTCGCTTGTGACTTTTCCCATAAAGCTATTGAAATCCTTCGAACACAGTCCGAGTTTGATGCAAATCGGTGTGAAGTATTTGTGATGGATGCTACTCTGGATTCGTGGATGGTTCCATTTCCAGAGGAGTCTCTAGACATAATAGTGTTAATATTTGTGTTGTCAGCCATTGAACCTGAAAGGATGCAAACTGTTGTCAATAATTGTTATAAATATTTACGTTCAGGTGGTCTGGTGCTATTCCGTGATTACGGGCGATATGATTTGGCGCAGTTACGTTTCAAGTCCGGGAAATGTTTACAGGATAATTTCTATGTGCGAGGGGATGGTACGTTGGTTTATTTCTTCACTCAAGAAGAGGTGCGTAAACTATTTGTGAAGGCTGGCCTCGAAGAGGTATCTAATTTTACCGATAGGAGGCTGCAGGTTAACCGAGGACGATTGTTGAAGATGTATAGAGTTTGGATTCAGGCTAAGTTTCGCAAACCGTTTAACCTGAGTTAATAAATATTCACCGCAAGGATGTAAATGTAATGTTTAGAAATAAAAGAAATCCGTATGAATTAGAAAATATAGTTGCGGTGAGTTTATTTTCAAATCGTAATTTCCATAAAATGTAACCACTTTTTCAACTTGAATTTTTATTTTGTGGAAATCCAATATTTTACTCATTTGTAACGCCCTGTCTTTCATTATTTTCAATTGTTCTAGCTCTTTGACAGCTGATCGATATATAAACGGGTATGTGTTTGAATCATGCGACGCCATTTTTAGGTTGCCGTACTTTTGAACCGATTCCCTTTCGTTAGTTTAATGTGGTGCTGCGTGAAGAACGGCGAATTGGGTAAAGGGCGTTTAATGGTGGCACGGCTACAGAATTTTCTGATTTTTTTTTTATTATTGTTCATGGTTGTGTACGATCGCCTTTCGTCAATTTAATAAAAAGTGTTTGCCGTCAAATACATTGAGAAAAGATATTTATTTAACGAAAGTTGAATATACAAGGAGTTTTGTAATAAAAAATTCGAGCTGCCTTCAAGATGGGGCTGTTGTATTATGTGCCTTTACACTGGCCTGATTCATTTAAAGTCGTCGCCGCATTTGCGAAGTGAAAAATTTGTTGAAGTTTGAGTATCTACAAATAAAAAAGCCATAAGCGAGGACAAGTTTTAATGTTTTAGAGGGAACCGACTGCATTTTGTTATGGACGTATGGTATTGGTGTGTAGTATATATATACGGATAAGCCTCAGAGTGTAGAAACTATTTTATACTTTGTAACCTCAGAAAACAAGTTACCAAATGGTGAAAAAAATATCTATTTGTCATTTTTTAAAATTTTTGCTGCTTTAACATTCCATAATATGAATTAAATCAAAAAAAAATCGAAAAGTAAGGATTTTGCAGTAACAGATATACGACGCCTTAATCGACAAGCTGCTTCGGACTTTTCGCACGTCAGCTGGATATGTATATTTGGTAACGCCACTGCATATCGCGGCAGCAGCAAGCAATCGGCCTGTCGAATCGAACACCCGCTGTTATCCTTACCTTCAATTATCAGCCATGTCAGCCCCTGCATTTTACATAATTTAGATGAAGTTTTTTCAGAGTTCACCTGCTGCCAATTCAAGCTTTTTATTTTTCTCCTGAGAAATCTGCTCTGTTCTTGTATACCACAGCGAACGCACACATCCTAAAGTTTCATTGATTTTAATAGGATCGCATTATATCATAAGTGATTGCTGTTGGTATAGTTGTTTTTCGTTGGTTCGAAAGCAACCTTTACGATCAACCACAAGCATCGCCAGGGCGGTGGTGTCCAATTTTCTTAAACTTAATGTCCCAAATTTCATACTTCGGGAGCTTTTAAATAGTGATCAAACCGGCTGTGACACTGGAAAATTACACCATGAGTTGGGGAACCGAGTTATGGGTGAGTTTAATTTTAATTCTTTTTTTGCTTTTAACTTTGGCTGGTGTTTCTAAATGGAGTTATAAATATGAGGCCTGGTAATAAAACGATCTTTCGATGAATTACCAATATTTTGTTTCTCTCTACATTAAACAAAACATTAACAGTCGATCGAATTTAACGGAAATTATAATTTTATTTCCCTTTATTTATCAGAACTTTTTCCTTACAATTCGTTATTTCTAAAACTGTTGGTGGATGAGTTTCAACATTTTTGTTAGTTCTCTTTAATATGAAGCCCCCATTTCACAAACCGAAACGAATGGAAAGACTGCACTTGCTGACGAGATATTCGAAATTTTTCTAGTATGCAAAACTCGTCAGCTCGTTTTAGTAGACAGTACGTTTTCCATTAAGCAGCCATTTGCATTTGTGTGCAAGGACCCGTCTAAACGACAAAAAATCGACAGATTTACTAAAATGTTTTTCAGTTTTTAGGCTTCGAATTTCGAGTGAATTCGTTTTTGGCTGGAATGCACAAATAAGCACTAACAGCATGTGTTTATTCGTGTCAATCGAATTTTTATCTGATGCTTATCTCCAAGCTATCAAAGCAGAAAAACATTTAAGAAAATACAAGAGGGAGACGAAGAAATGGTTTCGTTTCGGTTTGTGTAGTAAGGGCCTAAATCAACCGAAAAAATTTGTGGTGAAGAATTTGTTGAATTCGAGTCAAGTTGAATTCTCTGATTTTTGTAATTATTTGTAAAAATTGCTAATTCACACTTCATATCTTTTAATTCGTCTTCTCGAGACAATGAACGAAACTCTTGGCTCGACTGCTTTTATTCCAAAGTTAGCTCTAAAATATGACTTGCTCGTAGCAGTATTTCCAAATGGACGAGATGTGTTCATTCTTATAATTGCGAATAAAAAAGCATCCGAAAAAAGAACACTTTGTTTTTGTTTTATTAAAATTAAAAATTATTTTATTGTTTTGGGAACATTTTTGTGGAATTTCAAAATTTCATTTCATTCTAAAAGAACTGACGAATTTAGCTTATTTTTATTCCAAATATATTATACACACTCGCACACTCGTGCACGTGCACACAGCCATACCTCTACATTGCTTTTTAGAATACAGATACAAATAGATTTATACATTTCGATCGAAATACTATTCATATTATATGCGTCGTCACTTCTGGCCATATTTTTGCTTGGCGTTTAGCCGTTAAAATTTGAAGACTAGAATTCGCTGGTAACCAAATCATGTTTATTGTTGGACGAGACGAGATTTCCTTTCCCGTTTCTACAACTGGTTTAGTTTGAACTGATCTGGTCGAACAACGCATGTGCGTCTTATTCAGTCTGTAGGACGACGCTGGAAATAACTCGATGAATATTAGTTCACTGTCTTCTTGTCTCCCCTTTTTTTAAATCACATTTTTAAGTGTCCACCATTAAATCATTATGACGTTGTGGATGTTATAGACGACTAGTCCTGAAAGTATTTCTTAATTGAAAATAGTTTTCACTGGACATTAAACGATTCCATTATGAATATTTAATATTTTTCTATTTTTCTCTCCTAAAAGGCGGAATGGTAATTATGGTGAACTGTAATTATATTATTTTCTTTGCTTCCTTGGAAAGAATGATGAAAGTTTTGTTCACTTTTCTATACATTGTATCTCGTTGAAATCCGGCAAAATTGCAAGAGCAAATTGCAGAATAAATATGATAGATTTGTGTATGGGGATGGGCGCCTGTATTGTATTTTATTACTTTACGATGTATAACCTCGTCATTCTATTTAAATATCTTGTTTAAATTTTATTGTTGAAACCGATTTTATTATTAAAGTATTCAATGAAAAAATTTCCTTTCGCGAATCCTTCGATTAAAAATATTGCCCTATTGAAAATAAACAAACAAACAAAAAATATGGATTAAGAGATAAGGCACACGCACTGATCATGCGAATTTTTAGTATACATTCACAAAATGGTACACATTTCAGGCATTTGGCACAAGTTTGTATCCCCACCAACGAGGTTTACACATGGGTTTATCCTTAGGTATCGATTCTAAGGAAAGTATTGTTAGAAACAGATAGGAAATCTCACGCGATTTCAATCACGGCCAAAAAGAGCATACGCTATGCCAAAAGAGCATACGCTCTTATGGGAATTGAGAAAAAGTAAAATATCGGTGCTGCCTCTGTTGGCGTCATTAAAAAAACTGAGAAACTATATTTTTGTCGTTGGTCATCCGTCCAGCCAGGGCAAATTTTAGTCGGATTTATAATCGTTGGAATTTTAGAAAAACAAAATTGCTTAAGAAATTAAAACTATTAAAATAAAAAAATGATTACAAAAGGTATGAAAGCGATAAAATAAGTATGAAATCGATAACTCTCAACGTCAAAAATCTTTTCGACCATCTTAAGCAATCTAAAACAGAACAGGTGGGAGAGGTGGTTCTTCTTCGTCATTTCCTAAAATGTCTTCTGATTCTGAATTCAATTTCTTTTCTAATTTATTGCTGTTTTTTATTGCTTTTATTTCGAATATGTTGATATTACTCTAGGCTATATCTCGAACTTCCCTTAAATTCTGTTCCACCTCTTAGACTGTGTATACCAAAGCAGCAATCCATCCGCGATAAAATGGTCCTTCTCTGTCGTTTCGAATTTACCTAAACCATTGCAATTGACAATGAAACGTTCGTGTTACTACTGCTTCCCCTCCTGCCATTAATTCTGGCGACGTTGAAAAGCAGACCGCACCCTATCGCAACGATCATTTTTTACTTTAATATCACGTGGCACGTACACACTTTTGCATTTCTCTGCTTTTTCTTACTCTTGAGAGAGAAAAGTGATCTTTTAAGTTCAATAAGGTTCGACTTCGATGTTTTTAATGACGCTTTCTTCTCCTCATCATCTATAGCTTGTTTTCTTTTTCCACTTTAGTCTTAACTTTATGGAAGGGTCGCCCTTAAGGATTTTTTCGATTCAGTTAATTTCTTCATGAAATGGATTTACCGATTAGATTTTTTATTTTACTTTATTAGTCTCAAATTTATTTGTATTTTTTTTGAAATTTATTTTCACTGACATTTCTAATGTGATAAAAGTAAACTTAATGCGCTGATTTTATATCTACGAACGTCTACTTCGTTTCACGTTTCCAGTTTCCTTTTAACTGTTGGACACAACTGTATTCAGTTAAACGTTACGTACCATAGTATTAAACAGTTGAAAGGCAATCGAAGAACGAGACGAGATTCAGAGATATGAAATGAGCACATAAATCATGAGTATGCCTTAAATTATAATTTACAATATAACTGCTTTTAATCCGGAAAAATTAACTTTTTTGAATTCATAAATGACACGCATATAAAATGTTAGCAGACCAGGAAGTAAAAAAGTAGTTGTTATGATTGGACAGTATGAGTTATTTAATTGAAACTCATCAGAATGGGATATCAATTGACATCTGAAGATCTTCAGGAGTTAATATTTTCCGTTATTGCCGAGAATTGTCTATTTAGTGTTTTGTCATGAATTGATTTCTAAAAAACGGAATATTCAATCAATTGGTAAAAACATTAATTAACAAGTAAGAACTACTAAAAACAAGTAAGAACTGACTTCAATCCGGGCGAAACTACACCCTACATTCTATACCCTACACACGTAATATTAATATAGCCTCATCCTCATATTTAGTGGGCGGTGTACGCCTTAATATTTAATATTATATTTATCTTTTATTAATTAATTTAGATACACCAAGTCATCTTCGACACAACCTTTGTCGAAACAGTCAACACATGATGATTCTTCATCCTAGCTGCGCTCATTTTTTCGGTGGTGTGGTGGGTTGATGTTTTGTTCATCTGGAAAACCTCAGCGTTTTTTCCTCAACCTCAGCCTCAGCCTCAGACATCAGCCTTTTTTCATTGATCTTTAGGGCGGTATGCATTAAGTAAGACTTAATTGAATTTTTGAAATTCCATACAAATTCTGATTTGAATAATTTAATCAAGAAAAAAATTTTTTAACTTTATCATCCCAACCCAAAGTTGTTTTTTTTTGATAACCGAAGTTAATGATAAAATTTTTAATTATATTCTGATAAGCTAAAGAATATTTCGTCTGTTCGTTTTCAATAATTGTTTTATGAAAAAACTGAGTAATTAACTTGTTAATTATTCCGAAAGATAATCTTTGACAAAAACGTTTCGTTTCGGCAAAATAAAGAAATTTGTGAATATGGTGAGCGCAAGTCTAAATCTCTTTTGCTTCTCTCAATTTTTTTTTTTGCTTTTCTCTCAATAATTCTTGTGCGCCTTTTATTATTTTGAAAAAAGATAATTATTAAAATACATAAGAACCGAAAATAACTTGTTGTACATGTGCCATTCTTCCCCTTTTTCCACCTTTAGTCACTTGATGTCATAATTTGCTTGATTAATGTCAAAACCGAATTCTTCAAAATAATTGAATTTTCTCGCCCGTTTACAACTTCATAATCCAATTAAATTCGCCAAAAGGGCATAATCCTACCAAATTTATAAAATTTGTAAAAGCGTAGGGGGAGTGAATTGAGTTGAAAGTGGATGGAACTCGAAAAACGAAGTCCTTCGAGATTCGAAGTCCCTTTTAATAATTCAATCTTCCTTCAATAGGAAACAAGTAAGAACGCTAACTTCGACCGGCCCGAAACTCATACACCCTACATCCTTAATATAAATTCATAGAACAGAACACGTTAAATTTTAGAGTTAACTAACATCTTGGACTATAAATTTTAAAATACAATTTCATCTTAATGTTTTCTTTACAAACTGAAAAACTGAGCTGCGGGCCCATACGGTTTCTTCGCCCGTAAGAAGCGACCCAACTGAGCCTATTTTTAATACTAAGAATATATGTTAAAGACCTCTTGGCGCCACCTTTGCAAACCATTGTAATCATAGTTACCAATGGTCAGATCGCGCCCACTTTTGGGAATATATTTTTGCCTTAAATGGTGAACTCGCATGAAAAATCTTCCCTTTAAATACCTTTCGCAAGCAGATATTAAGCTATTAACGGATAAATCCGCATAAACTTTAAAGTCTACGTCCGATTACGCCCATTACAAGAAACAGCCTAGGAAGATAGAAAATGTACTTGCCGAATTTCGTGACAATATCTAATAGTTCTTATGCATTTGTAACTTTTCATTGTGGGCGGACCAGGCTCGATTTTAGAAATATATTTTCTGCAGAATCGCTTTTTCGGAAACGCGATTGCAACCTCAAAATTGCGTTAAGATCTGAGAAATTAAACTATAAACACGAATTAATTTATACTTCTATAAAAGAGGTCATGTCTCCTACCTGATTTTGCATTTTCAACACTAATCCCAAGTGACCGATAATGGCAAAGAATATTCGTACCAAATTTTACGTCGATATCTCCGTCCGTTTGGATGTAATTGTGCTTTCTATAGTCTGACAGACAGGTAGAGAGACGAGGCAATTATGCCTGTATCGGCTCAGGAAGTATTTCCGAACAAAAATATATATATTTTTCTGTACTTATTACGCCTTCTTGAATGTGTTGCAAACGGAAGAAGGAAGTGAATATATGCTATCCCTTTCGGGGTAGCGTATGAAAAAAATGTGAGTGTGTATACCTGTGGTAAAGGCTTTAGACAGGCGAATGAGAGGGAAGAGGGTTAAGAAACCCCAACTGAATTCAAACTCGTTAAGCTTTGCACAAAATGAAGAGGGTGCGACACCACAGTATGAAAAGTCATAAAGGAGAAATGAGTCATGGCTATTTAGAAAAGTGAAGGTCACTTGTTAGTGGAGATAAAGGAAAGAGAGAGAGAGAAATAAAATGAGAGAATGAGTTGGAAAAAACCGAGTTGGAAATAATCGTTGAATATATGATTGATCCTGGAAGCAATTATTTTATTTAAATAAAATAAAACCATGAAGGCAAGCATTTATTGCAACCCCTTTCGATCTTACCTTTCAACGGAAGGGTATCTACTATGATGACTCATGTCATACTTGAGGAGGGCGAGAGCGTTCGGATTAAATGGATGTTTTTAGCGTCCTTAAATGCGCAACAAATACGACCATGATCGTAACATAATCGAGGTGTGTAATTTTTTCGTAAACCCCTTCTTTCGTGGCGTTTCAATCCTTTATTGGATCTTCCGCCCACTTCCCACTATGAGCATAATCCGTTTCATAATATTTTATATATATTATTGGAATAAAAATATCTTCGCCAAAGCGCCCAATTTCATCTGATTCACCTTCACCATCACCTTCATCTGATTCACCTTCACCTTCATCTAATGATACTCAGATCCATTCCGTTAATACTTCTGTTCGTATTTACGTTATGTTCGTATCAAAGTGCTAGTTCGTATTGACCGCTATTTACCTCGTCGGAAAAGACATTTATCACGAAAAAGTCTTATCCGTAAGCTTTTAAAATAAAAGTCTTGAAATAATTCTTAAAATAAGCTTTTTAAAAATAAAAGTCTGAAAACTAGAAATCTTTGAAACTGGAAGTCATCGAGTAACTCGTATTTCATTATTTTTATAATAAAAGTCATAACAGTTTCGAGCTCTACTTGTAAGTGATAAAGTCTGGATCTTATCTCATTTTTTGTCCTGACTTGCTCACATTTTTCAAACATTATGGGCAAATTTTGCAAAAAAGCAACTAATATTTCCTTTTTTTGTAGTCTGAGTCATCGTTCGCTTAATATGGAATAATATTTTTTTATTGCTTACTCGTACCTGTTTATTTCCTTCCTGAAATCACCCTCCGCATTCTGAATCTTTAGAAAGGGTATTGTTGTAACGGATGTTTGTCAGTTTGTTGTTATAATGAATTTTAATATAGGTTTCGTTGTTTGCTTTTCACCTGCTTGCTACACGCCTCTTGTGTGCCCTTTTTTCACCCTTTGCTAACAGAACGTGCCCTTAATGAATTTGACATCGGAAACTTATCGTTTTCGATTTTATATTATAGAAATGCTCCTCAAACTGGTTTTACACTTTAAAATGATCTCGATAGTTTTGGTCAGTAATTTAGTTAATTATGAACAATTTTTTTGAATTTTTTTGTACAAAAGTACGACATTCAAATATTCGTGATAAACGTTTCAAAAACAAACTTTTATTGAAAGTTTATGAAATTATAAATAAGACTTAACTTTTTTAAAAAATGAATTTATAATTTTCTAGGAAAATATTAGTAAAATAATTATTCTATAAAATAATGAATTGGGGAAAAAAATTATAATTTAATGAAAATATTTGCTTATAAATACAATTCTCAGTTGGTTGATGAAATTCCAGCCGGGCCCTTTAGTATACCGGCAGCGTTTGATATTGAAAAGTTTGGAACGAATTTCCGTCATCCCATTTCCGTCAAGTTTGGTTTGTGGGACAAACCTGTTTCGGCGTTTTGTCATCTTCAGTCTTTATTTTCATGCTGGTCAGTTAGTAGTTGTCCGGGTTGTATTTACTGGGTACGAATACAGTAGTATTTCTCTAATTGATTAAACCTGGATTGGTCTGGATTTGTCTATAGTCTAGACAAACCCAGACCAGTCTGGTTTTAGTCTATTAAGGGGAGATAAACGATAATATACACTTTGGATGTCTAGAGTTCAGATTAATGTAGAAATAGATTTGACAGAAAAGACTGCCGTCTCGTATGGAAAAGATTCACTGGTTATATTTCTCGGAGATGGTATAAAATGTCTTGATTTTGAATGAGCAAACAAAGATAATTAAATTATGTACAAACTCAATGATAAAGAAAGAAAGATGTCACGAATAGCTCCAAAAATTCACGAAATTATTGCGCAAGGCTTTAAGCCAAGTTAGCAATAAGAGTTAAATAAGATAACTCGGATAAATCAGCAGATTGCGTTCATACTTTTGCAATATTGCGCATTTAAAATTTTATTTAAGATCATTACTTTATTTAATAATTCAAACAAAAAATAAAAAGTTTCTCATAAAAACAATTCTCATAAAACAATAAAAACATTCTCAATTTTTTTGAAAGTATCTAGTTTGTTCCAAAAACAGTTACGGAAGTTTTTGCAAAAGAGGGGGAAAGATATGATCGTGGCCAGGATAGCCTTCGTATTCCTAACATACACGAGCAACTAAGAGAGCACAATAAAGGAGACTCATGTCTTTTGGTCTGACTAATATATCTTAGTAAAAATCATTGCATTAATGTTTTTGATACCACCACCTTATCAACTTTTAGTTGTAAAATAAATAGCGAATTATTTTTCAATCCCGATGTTTATATTTTGAAAGCTCATTCCATAAATTTTTAGCTTTGCAAAATCAAAGCGCCAGAATACACGATTAAAAAATCACGTTATTTAAATAATTAGAATAATAAAACTAATAGATTATATAGCTCTTTTAGTCCAAAAAGTAATTGAAATCACAAAATATCTTCCGACAGAAGACAATAAACCTCGTGCCGCATTTTTCACATCTGCGATGCCAATTAGCAGGCGAATAGAATGATCCATCAAATGGACGAATTAAAAGCACTTTTTATAAAAGAATTGTGTTTTGATTTAAAAGAAATTTGCAGTCAACTGAAGAAGTTATTTATTGAATAACAAGACCAAGCTAGCACAAGTTGGACGACACAATAGAACCGAACACGTTGACGAAAGAGCAAAAAAAAATATATACTATTGTTGGGAACTACCGATTTAATATAGTTGATACTACCGAGATAGTTGTTAATTATTCATTTATTTATTGTTTTCGATAGTTTTTAGGATTTAATTTAGTTGTTAATTATTCATTTATTTATTGTTTTCGATAGTTTTTAGGATTTCAGAAATCATTCAACGAGTGAATCTGCCTCGGAGAATTAATAATTACTAGAAATAATCGAATAAATAAATCATTCGCTAGTTCCTAGGATTTCAGAAATTGTTTAGCGAGCAAAAGCCAACACCAATAACGAGCAATGAGTTAGTTGATTATGTTGTAATCTTAGAAATTAAACTCGAATAGGTCGTGTGAATGAATAAATGATTGAATGAAAACATTGCTGTTTTGATTTCCTTGAAATAAAACCCATCACTATTGTTTACGTATGGTGAAAATTATTTAGAAATAAGAGTTGAGCAAGACACTTTCCACACACTAAAAAACATAGCTTTATACTCGTTATCAAACGCACAGCAAGAAGAACAACATCGGACGAGGAATTAATATCAAACAGGTTGTAGTAATGAGTAAAGGCGACGGAAGTTACTTTGGAGAATTTATAAACATCTCCAATTAAAATTGTAAGAATCTAAAGAATACCATATAATAAATTCTGAAGTAGCGAGACGTGTTTGAGTGGCAGTGGGTGAATAAATGCTGTGTTGAATTTTTTAGTCAAGTGGTGGGAATGCAACAGCTGCTTAATTTCTATTGTTATTGGCATAGCAGTTGCGGCAGCTCGCTTCATATAACTGAGTTTTTGTGGTGGTGTTGGTGGCGTTTTTGGTATTGGTTCTGTTAATGTTGCTGTTGCTGGTTTTGTTGTTGTTTATCTGCAACAGGTTCCAGAAGACATGCCAAAAGAAAGTCGTAAAAGATGGGAATTGATGAAACAACCGCCTGCAGGTGAGGATAAAGTGTCATGAAAACAAGTACTTTCATGTTTATTGTTGTTGTTGTTGTTGTTGTTGTTGTTCCATCGTCTAAGCCTGTGTCAATAATTTTCTCGATTGTTGTCCGCGAGCGGGTGTGAAGAATGCGGATAGATGTTGCGAGTGAAAATAATTCGTACCAACGACTGGGTTTGGCTACAATTAAAACATTGCAATATTGGTTATTGCTAATTGTATCTAACTGGCTACCTGTTTACTCATTTTGTTTATTCTATTTTAAAATGAGTTTGTACAAAATAAATTAAAGACATTTTGCCGAAAATTTTTCAAGATAATTTTATGTAATATGTCGTTATTTAGTTTGCTCTACTCTCGAATCTAGCTTCTGGCCGGGATTACCTTACGCGAATTCAAAAGATTTTGTTTCTGCTGCATGGTTTAAATAGTTTTCATTTTTCGCTAACGAGTGCAGAATTTGACGAGTAAGGATTATCTTAGTTTGATATAATTGACAACTAAAGATTCCAACTTTTTTTAGTTCGTTGTATCATCAATGTTTTCTTAATTTTTTGTTGTTGATGTTTTGTAATACCTGTATGTTTCTGACGTCTTGCATTGATGCAGTAATGATTAATTTTCTGCCGTAGGGAAACAAGATTACTATCAAGATTACCATAACTAATCTATCTAATATTCCGGGATATTTGTAAGTTCTTACTTGTTTGGAGTTCCTTTGTCTGCGGCCTTGTAGTCGGGTTACTTAGGTCTTAATCAAGCGGACCTGTACCCATAAAAATGTTATAGCCCATTTTTAACACCCTACATCCGAAGGCACGGAGGGACGGTTGTAGGTGTAAAAAAAGTATATGTATGTAAAAACGAACATATATATTCTTCTTTTTCTACGTCTACGTCTTTACGTCAGACGTATAGATAGAATATTGCCTAAAATATCTCCGTATTTTACCCTGATATTTTCCTTTTTTTCTATGCCGTAAGGGAATCATGCTCAATATGAAAGACTAACTAATAAAGGCAGGATTGCATTCAATATTGAGGTGTATCGATGCTACTACGAAAGGAGGAACACAAATTGGTTGGGCTTTTCAAATTTGTCTGTGCCAGTAATAAAATACAGAACTTATGAGACCGTGGATAGTTACCACGACGGGATAGGTTTATAAATTGACTAAGTAATGAATTTTGTCATAAACGTAAATATAATAAAATAAATACAAATATGAAATATATTTATATTACCCGGCAAAATTTTATTTGAACGTTGCTATCAAGAGATTCGGCAGTAGGATATATAAGCTTCGGCCAGACTGAAGATAACGTTCCTACTAGTTTATATCTAAATTCGCAATTGCGATTCTCGGAGAAATAGAATCGCGATTATGTAATAAGAAATAAATTTTATACGCACATTATTTCGTAGTTTATCCAGCTATCGTAACTACTAGTTATGTCGTGGGATTAACACGTTACGTCATAACGAGTCTCGTCTGAAGAAAAACGGCAACAAACGATCTGAACTAACCGATTGTTGTTTCTGATAAAATTATGGACGAGAATCTGAGATTTCATATCGTTTATAATCGTTTATGAGATTATTGTCATTAGGATTTCGTGGAATCCTGTTTGAATTTGAGGCACATTAATAACTTCCGCAACATTAATAACTTCCGCAACATGCTACCTCCAACTATCGCAGCACGAGCGGAGAATGATGAAGAAGGAAAAGAAATGCAATAAAAATTATTTCAAAATAAATATAATGAAGGCTAATCTCGTTCTAGGAACGTAAAATGTAAACATAAAGAAAGATCACAAAATAAGAAAATCGAGATGAATGAAGATACACGTTGTATGATGATGCATGGGTTAGTTATTACATTAGTAACTTGCATATAAAATATACAATAATTTATTTTGTTATCTATGTATTGCATTTGATATATATTCGAGTGTGTATTACATAATTTTTGTGGCTTTTGGGTGTTAGTTTTTTAGATCTGCAAATGTGCAGTATTAACTTCAATCGAGTGCATCCTTTCAAGCGAACGCTTGAAAATATAAAATAATAAATAATTTTATGTGTCTCTTCTCAATTCTTCGCTCAATTAGTGTAGAATTTATTTGTGGCGCCAGAAAGAAAATATGCGTTTCGCAAATGTAAATAAATCTCTACGATCGTTCCAAACGTTATGCGTAATAACTCGTAGTGTTTAATTCGTTTGGCGGAGTAATTCAAACTTTGTCCATTGACTAAAAATGTGCTGTAGCAATCGTAAGTAGTTTGATAACTAAGACTTAAATATATTATATGTTTATAGCGGTTAGAGTTTGCCAAGACCAGAAAACCAAATTAAACACAGTTTATATACCAAATTGTATCACAGTTTGGAAATAAAACATATCAGACGTACATAATGTTAGCCAGTTTTAACGGGGTCGTCAAATTTTCGACTTCCGTTTCTTCGGTTGCAACTATTGCGGTTTCATCTGCAAGATATGTATTTATGTATACATCTGTCGTATGTGCGTATTGCTACGCCATTATTTATTTATTCGTTCTGGTTGTTAAACACTACGAATTTGCGAAGTGATTGCGAGATTTGGAGATTGTGAATATTTATAAATGACGAAAGCTCGATAGAGGAGAGAAGGAAACGATCCCCATTTAGGCTACAGGTAATATGACTCTTATTATACCAATAAGTATCATGGAACAAACAAGAAAGAAAGATCTAGCTTCGGCTATACCAATATTCATATACCCTACACTTCTTCCAGGGTCGGGTTGTCTTAACTTTCGCTCGCCATGAAAATAATGTTCGTGATTATATCTTCATTCTCCTTTGCATTTGTGATTTTGGTCACATTCATATTTTGGCCATGTTTGATTCGGAATCGATAGGCACGGAAACAAAACTTCGACTCCTCACAAACAATTGACTGTGAACTATAAAAGCATAGAAATTATTACAAAGAATTGAAAGCAGGCGAGTGATTCGTTCAATTTCTTTTCATTTCCTCTACCAGTTATTTTATGATGAATGGAAATTTGTGACTGATTTTACGATACGAGGCTCGCTGAGGTGTTCAGGAGTCGTTTATTTGATATTTTTGGTTTTACAAACAGGAAAATAAGCGCAAAAACAGGGCTAAGTGAATTTATGAGGTAAATCATAATAATAGTTTCCAATAGCTGCCGCCACTCCCACACTTTCCGGTGTAGGGTGCATGTAGTAGGGTATAAGCAATTTCGTAAAATATTAACGCTTTACTTCAATATTCATCAGTTTGATTATTGCGTCGTTCATTCTACAAGTAAATCGTTACATAAAGAGGATTTTGTAATACTTTTATGTAAAAGTAAGAGCTTTTCGAGATCTAACTCTTCACATTATCCTAAGAGATAATTTATTTCTTGCGAAATTTATTAATTAAGTTTTTCTATAAAATCCTCTCGACCTTAAGGCGAAGAATCCTCTCAGCGTTAGAAAAATTTATTCTACTCTCGTAAGTTGTTTATTGTTGTGTCTCCTCTAGTTCTATTTCCGACGCTATTTCAAAGGGAGATCACTATTGTCTCTTTTCGTTCTGTCAGTTTAGATATTTCCCATCAGTATCAGTGGGTCGGTGAGCCAGTGTGTGTGTATGTGTGTGAGTGAGTGAGTGTGAGTGTATACACGTGTATATAACAATTCTGCAACTCACCCCCTCAAAATGTAAGACGAAACGTACAACGTTTTTTGGTCTCCCTTTTGTGTTGTCTTCAGTTTTTACTCGATTTGACAGCTTCTAGATAAGCAGCAGATAAAAATATGGCCGCTGGCATCTCCAACGAAATAAACAATTTTTGCTAGTGCCTTTCAATGCATTCCAGGCGATAACGAAAGCAACGGGCAAAATGGCAGGCGAAATTTGCGACGAAATCTAACGAAACCAAAAAGGTTTCGTCGGTCAAATCATTAATCAGTTTTTATTGCTTTCTACAGCCGAAGTTCTTTCACTCATTCACTTCTCTCATTCTTTCATTCACTCGCCTTTTTTTTTGCTTTTTAACACAGAGATAACAGCATAATCTTCAGACATTTGAACGCCGCAGGAGTTGTGTGTGTATACAACAATACCACAAACCCGTTGCTCTTGTTTGATTAATTGGGTATCGGGTTTTACTCGTGTTTTACTAAAACTATGAATTAAATATAATGGTTGAATTATTCGATAATTTCTGGTAAATACTAATTCTGAGAGGCACTTTTACTCGTTTAGTGATTTCTAAATGACTAAAAACTAGCGGAAAAAACTATCGAATAAATGGTTAGTTCATAACTACCGAATAATTAGGTAGCATATGTTCGATAGCTCCCAACACTAGCAACAAACCAATGGAAAATGGAACTACAATCGTAGAAGTCCGACGAAGGATGACGAAAGTTCTACATTTTGCCCATACCGGCGCGTTTTTCTTCGAAGTCGGCGTCAACGACTCGTTTCGTCCTCGTCTTACATTTTGAGGCCATCAGTATCTACAGATTTTACAATAACAATAATATATTAAGAAAAGCGCAGTGGATTTTTTTAAAAAATCTTTTTGCTATTAACTAGCCATTTACTTTATACTTTTTATACTTTTTTATATTTATTTTTTAAGTCCACTTTTTTACAAAACGAATATTTAATTAAAAACCAATTTCAAATTCTCACACTTTCTTAAACTAATTCAGTTTTACAATCTTCATAATTTTCATAAAACAAAACTTAATTTTTCATGAAAATTTAATTAAAAACCTGGTTATTTTCAATGAAACCTGCTTGCTTGTTCTTAATGTTCCTGACGTGATCTATTCGTTTTGTTTCAAAATAATATAAATAACATTTTAATTTGTTATGTAAATTAACTTTCTAATTTAATTTAGTCTTTTACTCTCTTCTCCCTTTTCGTTCTCAAAAGAAAAAATTATAGAATATTAATACAAAAAAAATTATTTTTTTCTTCGAAATTCAATTCCGTCGTGGCTTTTGATACATTTGCATTCTTTCATGGAGACGTTTTCATTTTTTCAAGTGAATTTATGACGTCATACGATCAACTTTATATCGTTCCAAACAGTTTGAAAATGTAACGGTGTTTCGATATTATATTTCTGAAATGAAAATATAAATAAATTAATAGTTTTTACTATTGTCTATAGTTACTAAATTATACATAATTCATCACTGCATTCATTATAGTTCTCATTGTGTGAAAAATTCGTGTTTCAATACAGACAACATAAAGAAGCGACGATTTTTTAACTACAAACGGTACATAAAAGGTACAGTTCCAAAATGTTACATATTTCTTACCCATTCGTTTTGTTCTGGTTTGTTTAGCATAAGTTTTTCTCGAAGAAATTTTCTCGTAAGCATAGAAATTAGTATTCCATGTAGAATTTATGATAATGTCCGTCAAAAAGCGATTGCTCTTTTTTATACTATTTTACCAAAACACCTTTTTTATTAAAATTTAGATATTGCTCGTAATTTACCGTTAAAGATTTTAATATACATTGTTTTATGAATAAAAGTTGTTTATTAATTATTATTTTATTTTTGGGAGCATTCTCTTCCTAGACCTATGATAAATCTTTGTTCCTTTCTTGGACCTAAATCCGTGTGATCTTATAACTGTACAATATACCAATAGACCTATTTGAATTTTGGCTAGTCCGAACTACCTGTTTCAATAAAAAATGTAATAATTACGCTTGGAAAACATCATCATTCTCGATGCACTAGTGGTGCATTCGGCGCAATCGTATTTAAACAATTAAGAAAACAAATGCGAAATTTTGCGACGTTTAGTTAAAATTTGTACGTGTCCCATTGTTTGATGAAAATATGTCTCGAGAAAATGGTGTCTGATGATGTCATGATGTCTGAAAACAGCTGTCTCCAATAAAGAAAATTGCATTACCTTTATTCTGAAATAGATGTCTGTTATTTAAATATTTTGCTCGCTTTTGATTAGCTTTTAAGATTTCTTTAAATATTATTATCGTCGCGCCGGAGAAAAAGTATTTTTTTTTCATTTTTTGGTTTTGCAATATATTCGAGACAAAAAGATAAAGTTAAGGTGTAATCGAGAAAACTTCATTAGCTATTATGCACAGTGATCCAGAAATGGAATCAATGGGACAAAAATCCATAATTAAAAAAAGTACTCGTTACGAATACAATTTTATTTCAATGTGACGAGAAAGTATTTTTTTAACAAAAAACATTTTGTAGTCGGATTACAAGAGTTCTGTAATCAGGTAAATAATTATATAATTCGTGTTTGATAAAAATGGCTACCAAGCAAAACGTTTTCATTAATGTTTCGAAAGCGTATTAAATTGTGAATTTGGGAATTTCGTATATTTCTCTTTTTTTAACTCTTGTTCTATGGAAAAAGCAAACATACACTTTGTAGTTCATTTGGCCCGGAACACAAAGCGTATACAAATTTCGCACCTAAGCAGCTGCAAAAAACTGCGCTCAAAATTTCCACGTTTTTGGTCGATTTATTCCATTTCTAATCGGTAAGGCCGAGATGCTGATTCTGAGCCTCAAGCGAAAATAAAAATAAAAATGTTTTAACTTCGTTTGAAATTTTATTTAATTTTAATTACCTTTTTCGTTTTCTATGAAATGATTTAGAAGCTAAAAATCAAATGTGTAAAATTATTACCTTGGCGACGAAAAAATTAAAAAGAATGAATGAAATTCCGCTCAATTCAACAAGTGACTAAGTGACGTCTTACGGAAAGGGGTAAGACGAAGAAAGGATGAGATTAGGACTGGATCGCACTGGAATGGGTTAATTGAATTCGTTCACGCATTCACTATTTATGCGGCTAAGAAATCAACATTTATTCATTTCCTCGCAGTCCTCTCTGCTTCTTTTCATATCCGAGCGATTCTTACAATTCTACACCTGACCACTAACGAATTCTGAATAAGCCCTTACTACACAAAACGAAAGAGATTGAAGGACTGCGACACTGACTGACGGGAAGCTCGAAGTTTTTGTAGTATGCAAAACTTTCTGCAACTATCATAGATTTAGATAAAGTATGTCTTCCATTAAACA
>OZ016503.1:41548368-41593368 GCA_963966595.1 Physocephala rufipes | reverse complement strand
TGGCGAAATCGCTGCTTCGTTTCGACAGCGACAGTCGACAAACGGGTAAAGTTATCGGCCTCGAGCCAAGCCCAACCAAAGCTATCTGAAGTACGGATGGATATTCCTACAACTTCCGCGGGCTGCTCTTTGTTGCCTCTGGTGCCGCTGAGTCATAAATGTGACAAATATAATTCCTAAAGCATCGCTTTATGTAGTTTGTTTGAGATATACCGAATGTCACGAAAGCATTCTTGATATATCTGACATTGGTATTCCTCTCTCTCTCTCTTCTTCCCGCCTTCCTTTTCCATTGTCTTTACCTATCTCTCTTCCACTCTTTTTCATTGCCTCTTTCACTATCTCCACAAACTGGTCTATGTCGGCCGATGCACCCATTTGAATTGTTGCAATTCGTAGTCATTGTAATCGTTGTTGTTTTTGTTGTTGATTTATTTGAAAAGACGCGTTTTTTGACAAAGAAAACGTCATCACTTTTTGCAATCGGGAATTTATTTTTTACGAGAGAATGGAATAAATATATTTTTTATTTGGACACATGCTTTTAGGCATCATGATGTCAACGAACTTCGTCGGCAATAATTTTTTCTGCTGCTGATTTTGTTATTCACATTTTCTAACTGCAGACTATTTTTCATAAAATTATATTTCCCGATATAAAACATACATTATAAATTCTTATGTAAATAATTTCAGTTATTTCGAGAGCTTACATAAGGTTACTTGTAATAAATACTGAATATATTTATTTATATTACAAACCGTACTTAAGCCTTATCGCTCTAATATTGAGTGAAACACCAGAAACGTAAAATATTCAGAATTTATCTTGTACCTCTAAACTCCTTCCTTCTTTGATCGGATTAGCTTTCTGTATTGTCTTCTGGCTTTCTGTATTGAAATAAATACAAACGAAATATGTTACTGCATAGCTGAAGGTCATTTCAGACATTTCTTAATTTCAACATTTCGAAAATAAGGAGTTATATCAATGTGAATTTTAGCTCCGGTGTCGAAACCACAAGCGCATCAAACTTTTAATACCAAAAACTAAACCTGAAGTCAAATATTTTTCATTCTGATTTCCTATTCCTTTAGAATGGTCTTTACCATTCCCTTCCTTACACTTTACAGCTTTAATTAACAATCCTTACCGCATCGTATTTTAGCTCACTCAACCCTTACGTTTCGTCTTTAGAAATTGTTCATACCTATATATTATGTTATATATTATATATTATATATTATTATTTATATATGTTTTCATGTACTTGCCAAATAAACCATGTAGACTATTTCTTTTCTTTTCCTTCACATTTACCTTTAACCAATTGCCCACGTGTATTCCTTTACTGATCTTTTCTAAATTGCTTTCCTTGAAGTATATATTTGGCCTGTTTTTTATGTTTTGCCTTTGTAATGTTTTCGCTGTGCTCCCTATTTTATTTATAAAAAAACATAAAGGGATTCAGAATGTAAAAGAAACGAAATTAGGGTAAAGGTAATCAACATTACAACAATCTTTTCAAGTTTTTCTTTACATGTTTTCATTGGGCTCATTTATTTTGAAGCTGTTTACATATTGCTCACTTGCGACCGGGTAAAAGTTGAGACGTTAATGTGTGTTCGTTCCTGTAGTCACCTGATTAACTTGATGTGGTTCACTCAAGCAGAAGGTTGTATTGATTGAATTCATGTCAATAAAAATTTAAAAAAGAAACAGTTTGTTTTCGAAAATGATTTTCAACTTTTATAGACTTTTAGCAAGTGCTTTACTGAATGGGTTTTTGTTGTCGTTTGACAAGATTGTAGAGAAATTCATTTAACCCTTTTAAGTTAAGAAATAACTTGTGATCAATCGAGGATAATCAAAAAACTGATATTTTTCTGTTTGGTTTTTTATATTTATTCAGCCTTAAATAATTTTACTATAATATAAAAATAATTGTGTTGTAAAATGCTCTAAAATCGACTACTTAATAACCGTTTTATTTGGAAATTGTTTCTTGTTCTTAATGTTGCTCGACTATGAATATACAATGCAAAACAAAAGCCAAAAGTGACATCAAAACCTCATAAATGAACATACACACATAAAAACTAGCATAAACATATACGTACCACTCAAACCCATGTTAGTTTATGAGAAAGGGAAGGAAGGTAGGAAATAAATAATAGAAGCTAAAGGTATATTGTAAAAACACAAGTAAAACTACTAAAAGAATGCGCTGAGTCACAAATTCTCCATCTCATTCACATTTATGTGAAATTCGTCATTCTTTCTACTCTCTTTTTCTACTCTTTCTTTCTCTCTTCTACTCTTTTTTTCTATTAGATAATTTTCCTCTCTTATATTTTCCACTCTTCTATTGATTTTACTTCGCTGTATTGTTTGTCAAGCATTCAGTTTCACTGAGGGTCTTATTACGCAAAATGAAACCAATCGTTTCCCTTTTGTGTTCTCCGTAATTTTTCTCTTATTTGACTGCTTCGGTTGACACGAAGTATGAAAATGATAAGGCATATCAGAGAATTCTAGTAGAAGACTGATCGCTAAAGCTAGATATTTTTGGGCACTAAAAACTTTACATCTAGTGAAACAAAGAGAGCAAGAGGCATTTCACTCGAGGAACTTTATCCAACTAAACTGGCGAAATGTTTGCATACTACATAAATTTTATGTTTCGTCAAAGCCAATTTTGCAGTCCTTCCATTCGTTTCGCTTTCCGTAATAAGACCCTGAAAGTGAACTGTTTCTGCCCTGAATGGAATTCTTTTCTTCTAAAATGAACCCTTCGAATTGATATATTTCATTGACTTGTGGATTAATTCAGAGTGGAGTATAGTTTGTGGCCAACCCGATTGTAGTTAAAAGTGGTGGCGGTGACAGCTTATGGAGATCACATTTATTTGAAAGCAAAGCCGAACACCTGGTTCTTGTATCAAAAGCCTGCTTTGTAATTTCATCAAAATAGAATAAAAGATAAAGAAATAACTTGCGGTTGACCGCCCTGAAGAACGGAAGTATCGCTTGATTTCAAAAAAATAATAATAAAATAATAGCAGGCAAGACCGCTAATTCGGCACGCCCAGATCCTTTATACTCTACACCCGCAACATGATGGCTCTAATGTCCTAATAATTAGTGGGCCGTGCATGTCCGTTTTAATATTACATTTCTCTTTTCTTGATTCAGGTGCCGATGGTAACCGTTATTTTCTTAATAAATTTCTTGATAAATATAATTCTGCAATTGCAATTTTGTATCTTCAATTTTTTACCACTAAAAATTTCGCTGTCTCGCTGACATTTTTTCAGTCAAACTATCACTCAGAGCAACTTCTTATTTTCCTCTTTGGTTGTGTCGAATTTGTTTAAAATACAAAACTATTGTATCCGTATTGTTATGTAGCGATTTCTTTTTATGGATTTCTTTGCTTCTTCACTAAGGTTTCCAGGAAAAATCAGTTGAGCCACCCGATTGTAATATATCGTTACTCAGGAACGACCTCTGAACTCTGAGATTGAGGATTATTCATTTTTTTAACCGAACGTCAATAAAAAACAACCGATTCTACAAGCGAAACCAGGGAATTCACAATATAATTAGAATTGTTTGCCGTGTCCACTACAAAACTCTTTGCTTGTACAAGACAAACAATTCCAAACATTCCTAACATACGGCTTGTCAAAAAGAAAATTTGTAAAACAGCTGGGTGATGTCTTGACCTGTTTGCATTATTAATTAATTAGTAAGAACGCTATCTTCGGCCTGGCCGAAGCTTATGCATCCTATTCCCGAATCTCTTGATAACTACGTTTAAATGAAATGTGGGCAGGTTATATAAATATATTATATATTCATATTTAAATTATTATATTTACGTTTATAATAAAATTCATTATTTAGCCAATATTTAAAATTATCCGTCGAGATAACTATGCACAGCTTTACATGTTATGCATTTTATACTGGTACTGAAAAAATTGAGAGAATCCAATCAATTTGTGCTCCTTCTTTTTGTAGTAGGATCGGTACACCCCAATATTGAATGTAATTCTTCAATTACTAGTCAGTCCTCCATACTGGGCTTTGTTCCCGTACGGCATATATTAAAATCACCAATTAATTATTATTAGTTTGTCAATAGGCAGTCCTCCATTGAAAACTCGCAAATCCTTTATTGTATTACAAAGCATTAACCAAAGTAAACATTATGGAAAATATTAATTTCGGCAAAGAACAATAAATAAAACACCATCCTGTGATAATATAAAATATTCCTGCCAAATTTCATTTCTACTTTTACTCCTGTAGTAGAAGTTTTTGTATCTAGTCGAGGGACCACGCCCATTTTTTAGAAACATTTCTTTGTATCCATATTAGTTTGTAGCTTTTCCTAAAATTAGTTTGGTTATTTTTCTACAAATGGAGATATAGAGAATTACATTGATCACCGAACTTTATACTTATTATATTTTCAATATATCATAGTCTCTTAGGATTATTTTAAGACTCACATGATATGCACTTATTTGTAATGTTCGTAGTCATTGCGATAAAGTAACCTTTTGGTCAGTGGCCTGAACATAAACTAAGCAATATTATCTTTCCTATTTGACTACAGAGAATATGGATTGAATGGATAAAAGTCTCATGAACGATTCAAATTAATTCGGCTTCCATTCATTGTCGTGTGTTATGCATGTCCTTAAAAAAGAGAATTGAAGGAACCATTTAATTTTGTTTATGAAGATGCCGTTGAGAACTTGTCATCGGTTGTTTGTTGTTGCTGTTATTGTTGTTATTTACATTGTTACTTCAGCTACGTATTTTATGATTTCCTTTCTTTTACTCCGAACATCACTCCAATTCTCTGAAAGTGTTAGATGTACCGGATTAAGATACCCGATTATATAAAGGAAAAAAAGCAGGTTGGGATGCCAAAAAAAACGCATTTTCATATTCGGGATTTCTGCGGGGGTATATTTTATTAAACATGCACTTTTTCATTCATTTTTCCTCTCTCTCCTCTTTTGATATTTAAAACCCCTTTTCCCTTTCACTTTTCCACCTCCCTTTTTCTCTGTTTTAAAAGAGTCAGCCAGATTCAATTTTTCTTTGGGCATAATATTAATACTATGTTATGCCCGATACTTCCTCTATGATTATACGCCTAGCAAAACAAAAAAAAAAAAAGAAAAAAACATTTTACTTAAAATTTTTATAAAAATTATCAGCTTATAGCTTGGTTCCTTCTAGTTATGCAATATAAAATATTATATATCAATTGAAAGATGTTACCCTACACTTTTAAGTTTTTTGTTGTCTATGACTTTTACTAAGAGATAATCAATATCAATATTGCGGAGTTTAGTGGCTGATAAATTACATCTCGAAAAAGTCCCAAAAACAAAAAGCGATTCGGTTGTAACCTCGATTTCTCCACTTGTCGCGTTACATTATCTCGCTGCACCAATATTTAGCCTTCAAATACAGCTCGCCGAAATAGAATGAAGCTATGAAATTTTTTAAGAGCAACTTTCTTCCTCGACGCTCTTTGAAATTAGCTATATCGAGTTGTAACCGACTTCAATGAGTTTTTATTGAATATTCAAATGATTCATTTTTCCTATAATTTTTCAAATAACGAATAAACGAAGATTAAGTTTAGGACTAGATGCATTCTAGCCCTTTCAAATAATGTATTTTCGATCGAAAAAATTCAAATTTACAATCTGATACCATATGTCGTCCGTAATAGAAATTACAAGAAATTGTAAGAACTATATGCTGCCGTGAGAGGAAAAATACCAATGAAATTAAAACCAAATACAAAATTAATTAAAAAGCAATTATTTAAAAAAAACGCGTGGTGTGGAGACCATAAAAAACCTTACCCAAATTTGACCAATAAATATGCTAATATTTATTGCATTGATTGTATTGAAATCTGAAATATTTGAAATGACGTAAAAAATATAGAAAAATATATAAATAAATTATTTCAAGCACGTTCTTACTTGGTAAGTAATACACCTCCAATATTTCTTGACCACGAATACAAAAAAAAAACAAAATGTACTGCACAGTAGCGCAAAGACGTGCCAACATTTCGAAAGTATCGAAAAGCAACAAATACAAATACAAAAAACAAGGGAATACCATCGCATACTCCTACAATAATCACGAATTTGTTAATGTTCACAGCATTTCAGAGACACGAGAAGTGATCATTTGTTTCGGATTTGAAATAGATCAACCATTAATTGGTTACTGTTTCATAATAAAAACGTCATAATATTTTGTTTTGATTGATAATAAATATCAATTCAGTTCGTCTCACTAGATGACGTTTCACCTAAAAAAAGATCAAATAATTCGGAGGTACCTCAATTTATTTGAACATATTTAAAATCAGCTTTAAAGCTCACAGATAATAATAATAATGCATAAAAACATGTAAGAATGTGTTAAAAATTTCATTAAAACTTTCACTAGTCAGAAACTTTTCAAATAAAATAGTAGTCAAAATATAACACGAATTTGTAGCGTTGAATAAGTTGAAAACAATCAAACACTTGCCTGTACTATTTCTTTTTTTTATTTACGCGCTTGCATGCGATCGAGGTGCACGTGAGATTTTTCCATGCACTTTTAATATCTTGATTTCAAATTAAAAGCAGCTGCTGTAAAAGCAAAACAAAATAAACACATCCAGCAAAAAAAATTTTGAAGAATATAGAATTCTGTAGTGTTGCGTTTTCGTACAGTGCGTTGCGTTGCGTATTGTATATAAATGAAATAATACTTCATAAAAGAGTGAAAAAATTGAATGTGCACAATTAAAATTCATTTAATTATCGAATAATTAAAAGTCCAAAAAAGGCTAATAATCAAAAGTGAACAAAAAGCAACGGTCAAGCAAGAGAAAGCTAGAAATATTGATTGACGCGTGGACAAATTGCTCGGTGAATATTCAATTAATTTTGATAGATATCGATGGAGGACTGTCATTCTACAACAAATAAAAACTCATCATCATACCTCACGTCGCAACTGTGGCATAATGAAATAAAAAAAATTTAAGGAATTATTTTATTTTTTAATAACACCGTGAAGATACAGTCACAATTTTCCTTTTTTTCATTCAAATTCGAATTTTTCATCCTTTCAGGATGAAAGTATTATCCTTCGAGAGTCGAGCACTCCGAATTATCCGTTGATGATTTACTCGGCTCTATTTTTATACGATTTTCAAGTATTTGAAAATTAGTAAAGTGTTCGTTCTCGTTAAGGAGTGGTACATCCATCTATGTGTAGTGCTTAAATTCTCGATTTATGCAAACAATTTCAAGACTGGATGATATCGACATTTTGACCGATCAAGTTGGGCGCCCCAATTTCTTTACTATTGCTACTCAAAAAATTTAAATTTTTTTCGATTGTACCTTAAGAGAATTGAAAATTTTTCTTATCCAAGGTACCAACCAAAATTATCTTAAGTATAATATTTTTTCAGTATGAAGAGAGGTAAATAATATTTTATTTTTTCAACAGGATCAATACGATAATCTTTCGACGCATACAAATAAAGGGATTGAATTTTTGGATCGATATGGAAATTTCATACGTGACCGATTGGCGATAGAGGGCGAGTATGCATCCAAATTAAGGTACGTACGTAAGATTAAGAATCATTTTGTAATATTCAAGGACTTATTTAATTGACTTCATTAAATTGCTTTTATGTAATTTTTTTCAATATCCGAATTACTTTCAATACATTCTCGGCAACATCGAATATATCAATCTTCAGGTTTTTACACGAATACCGTTAGTTCCATTTATTATTTTATACTTATAATAAATAAAATATTTCAAATGCGAAAAAAGTGCGAAATTTTTTGACCACCCGCCAAACAATTATGAGAATCTTCATATTTTTTAATTAAAAAAGTAATATTTTGGAAGAAAATAAATACACTTTGAAAACTTAAACTCCTAAAACGCTTAATTTTGTGAATATTTTTATGCCCTACACCCGAAGGGTTTAGAGTATATTGAGCTTTTTCCTTCATTCTGTGGAATAATTCTTTAAAAAGATATAGAGGGATAAATAAGAAAAATATTTATGTTTTGAATATTTTTCAACAGAATAATTTTCCCTAAAACCTTACGCCTTTAAAACACATATGCGTCCAATATCTATCCACGGCAAAAATAAAGTAATTGCAATTCAATAATACATTGTTGTACTGTAATAAACGTATAAGCGAAACCAATTTGAATCGACCAATTTATGCACCAAGCATCAATCCGTTTATCTCATTCCATCGGTTCGACCCTGCAGTAGTGATCTCCCTCAACACCTCAAACGATTTCCAAGGTTTCGTAAATCATTAAAAAAACTGAATTATGAATAATCATCATCGTAATAATCTTTAACTGCCAAGCAGGTAACCAAAGATTTATTGAAAGATATTTAAAAAGAGATTGGTAGAGGAAAAACGAAAGTGTATTGATTTTAATTACGTCCATTAATGTTTGATAAGATAACGTGACGGGATAAGAAAAATTATTCGAAAAATAATTTATATATAAGCTACTTTTGTTGAACAAAATATTTAAAAAAAATTATAAAAAAAAGAAACTAAATCTTACCACAAAATTCTTTTGTTTTAAAAATTAATGTTAATTATTATTATTTGAATTATATGCTACGCATAAAATTTAATTTTGTATACTTTTTTATTTTCCAATTAGGACGTGTCATTTTCATCGTCACCATCGTTCTCTTATTTCCATATTGACTGTGCACTTTTTGCACATGTCTGGTTCTTTTCCCTTTCGACCTGTCTGATTTTTTTTGTTAAATACACACGACTTACACGACCAATTGCACCGAACACGTTAGAATCGTATTAAATTGACTGACGCCAATTGAAATAAATTTTGAACGTTGCGAGGGCGAGTGTCTGTCTGGTGTCTGTCCGGTTTGCACATGTACATCCAAACTTGACTATAACGGCATTCTCCAATGACACCCATTATTACGAATAATTGAACTAACCCTTCGTTTAGTATCCATTACAATCCAGCGAGTTCCTGTCGGACTTTGTCTAAGGCGTCTTTGATTGGTGTCTCCTCTTTTTTATGAATTTTGTAACACACCGGGTTGATTTATGTTTACCCTGGCGCCATTGCCACCAATGTCAATTGGGGTGAACTTAATTGTGTTTTGAATAAAGTAATCCCAAGATGATTAGACCAATCTTCACTAAAGTTAAAGGGATGGATGTATTAAATGGGTCCTTTTTATTAAGTCATTAACATTACGATAGATGATACGCAAAAATATTTGTTGTGCTAAATTCTTTGATTTCTAAAGTAAAAATGAATGCCACGGCGTTAAGCAATTAAATTGCAGGTAAATTGCAGTTTTTTCACTTTTTACATTGGAATCATGAGTATTTTGAGCACTTCATTTGAAAATTTACAGTAAAATAAAGCAGTAAAATAAATATTATAATAAACATGGTAATACGTTACTTAGCATCCACTGGATTCATATCATAAAGTCTTCCTTGATATTATCTCTCTAATCTTGGTCATCATGTGTCAAATAAAATACTCTAATTAAGTCATCCAGTGTATTTAGATGTCATTTAGATGATTTATCATTAGTACTGCTATTCGCGGTACACAACACTATGTTACTCAATTATCCGTGTCTCAATAAACGTGTATGGTTTTGTTAATTTTAACTGGGTTTACATAAAATTTCCCACAAGCTCATTGTTTGTTTTCATTGTAGATATATTGCCACAGATCATGATCAAATCATTCCTTGTCAGAATTTCTGAAGAACCTTTTTTGAATTCATTGTATTAACTTTGACTTATTGTACTCATACCTTGAGATTTTATCACCGCTAGCAAGATATCTTTCAAAATATCTACCATTATTATTCCCATCATGATTGCTGAAGGGCTTCCTAAAACCACATTTATGCATTATATTTTCCCATCACTATTAAAGTAAAATTAGTAAAGATAAACATAATGAGCGCAATGATAGAGATGTTGATGATGATGATAGTAAAGATGTTGCGGTAATCATTATATTGCGACGAAAACTCTTAATAATAAAGATACGAGCGGGGAGTACTATACTGGAAATTATGCTAATAATTTCATTAATAATACGTTTGATAGCTTTTCACTGACTTTGACTCTCGTTTCTTTATTTTATCCCTTCTCTGCATTTCTCTCTTATTATTATATATGCGAACAAATTCATTGGCTTTATTTATATTCACTAGCCCGTTAAGTGCAGTCGTATCCTTTATTATATAAATGCTTGCCACGTGTAATAAAGGACATAAATCTATAGTAGGCATAAAATCAAAGTGAGTAATGAAGAATTTTAATTGAAGATTAATATGAAAAGGAAAATTCGGATAATTGAAACAATGGGTGTCGGTCGCCGCGAAGCCCTTCATTCAAAATATTAATAATTTTAGTTAGAAATTTATTAATAATGTTAGCAAAATTAGCGAGCAACAATATTTTTAGTTTTACCTTTATATGAATTTTTTTGATAATGCGCGAACATTCGTATCGAATACGCTGATATATTACTAAACGGATTAAAATCAAATCAGAGGCTTTCCTTAGCTGTTTATTTCGTTGTCTTTAATTAATATCGTAAATTCACTTTCTGGCGTTTAAAAAAATTTTCGTTTAAAAAAATCACTTCAGCTTTCGTTACAAATTATTTTAATAATTTTTTTATTTGTTTTTTTTAGTAAAATTTCTTTTCATTCATCATCATCATTCAGGAATGAATAAACCAAAAACAACATGATATTGTAACGTAAATTTTCTTTAGCTTAAATCTCCGAAACGAATGGGTTGGCTGAACTTTTTTTCACCATTGCAACAATTTTTCTCCGTGTCACGTCAGCGCAATTACTCAACCATGTTGCCGGTTTTAACAATAGTCGCGGGGCTGAAAATCGTATCGGCTTGATAGAAAAAAATAAAATTTTAAAGACTTACTCGCTTGCCACCCAGCCATTCTCTCCCTCTCCCTCTGCCTCTCCCTCACTTGGTCATCCAAAATAAAACGACGTATTTTTCAAAACTCTTACCTCGAGGTTGTTTTGAAGGGTCTTTCTATCATCAAAATATAAAATATATTCCTTTGTTTCTCGAGCTAATTCTATCTATCTCTATTATAATATTTTTTGAACTCTGTTCATCAATTTATGCATATGCTTTACTTTAGTAAGCAAAAAGATGTCTTCAAAAATTTGAATTAAATTCATTTTCAATATTTTCTCTCTTTGCAGACGATTAGTGAAAAATTATCAGCCCAAGAAGAAAGAAGAAGAAGATAGCGAGTAAGTATAATAATAATAAAATTATTGTTTACATATTTGAAATAATTTCGTCGTTAAAATAGCATAAGTTGTCCAAAACCATCCAAAAGCTCAAATTGGCAATCACAAAATCGTGAATTGATTTTCGAATTTCCATGAAATTTCCATTTAATTATTACAGAGATCAACGATATTCGTACTTCGTTATGAATGCATAATTATTAATGGATCACATATTTCGATAATCTACAGTTTAGGAATAGCGGATCAGTTGTCCATCCTCGTTAATGATATTTATTGAAGATCTTGGTCTTCGCTCGATTTTTTTTCTGAGAATTCTGTCTCTGTTTGGATATGTCTGTCTGTCTGTATGCCAGTCTCTGTCTCTATGTTCGCCTGTCTCTGTCTCTATACCAGTTTCTCTCTATCTGTATGCCCGTTTATATCTGTTTGTTTGCCTGCCTCTGTATATATGGATGTCTGCCTCTCTGGCTATTTTCTGGGAATTTTCTATTATATAAGTTTTTTGTCGTAGATAATGGGCGAAATCGGATGCGTATCTAATACCTTTTGTAAATATATCTGCTTATCTGCATGTGTTCATTATCGGCGTTCGTATACAGAATTGAATGACACGATCTTGTCCTCAAACTCACCCACGAATATTGAATTATTTTGTAGAAAGTGAACGAAAAGTGATCGATAATTTTCTTATTTTTTATGTTTTCACCAAAAATACTGAATAATATTAGGTGGGTTTTCTGAGAGCTTGGCACATTTTCTTCTTAGGCTAATTCAGCATTTTCAAGTACGTCCGTCGAAACAAAGAACTTTTACTACGAAAAAAAGAAAGCAACAACGAAATTAAGAACAAGGAAAAGAGAACGAGTTATAATATTGAAATACAGAGAGAATAAATATGAGATCATCTTCTCACCAACTCGTTCTCTTTTTCTTGTTCTTAATTTCATCAATGTTAAAAACAAGTTCGCTGAAATGAAAATTAAAAAATTGTTAATTCAAGCAAAATTAAAAAGTTTCATTTCGTACTAAATACAGACGTACGTATTGATATATACATAAGCACGAATAGAGTTCAATGCACTTGCGATATCGATATGAATAAAAGCTTATGTTATTAGCCTCAACATATTTACTTCATTTGGATATTGCATTTTTTATAAAAGAAATTATGACGTTTTTGTGTAATAAAATTGTTTTTATATTTTAAGTTACAAAAAATGGCTTGTCTTCTTTTCTTAAAAATTTTCATTAGTTGCAAGCTTAAGCTTTTTATCCAGAAAATCCATAAAGATCTTTTTTCAAGCGACTTAGAAACAAACTTAGCAAACTATCACTCTCTATTTAGTTTCTATTCGAGAATTCTTCGCTAAAGTTTCTCGGTGTTTTCTACGTTCTTCGTCTGAAACGGATGATAAGAAAGCTCCCGTGACCATTCCCGCAAGATATAACGAAAGTACAGCATTGTGGGAAAAGTGCCAATATCTCTTCATGAATAACTTTTTCGGTCTCTCTCCCTTTGTTTTTTAAGGAATTTAGTTGCAGAAGGGTGCTCAATTTCCTCCAACATTGTCCCACTAGCCATTTGAACGAAAAGCATAAATCGCAAATCGCAAATGAAATAAAGGTGTTAAAAAGTTGCCTTACTTATTATTAGGAAGTCACTGGGAGACAGAATATATTAACCGCCTTTCACATATGAATATTGCGTATTTAGAAACCTTGATGTTCTGAATGGGATTAATTAAATTTGCGCTTTCAAAAAATATTAAAACGGAACGGTTTATACTTTTCTAAGCCACATTGTGGCTTTGTTGGTAATTATATGTAAAACATTACATCTGATTTAATTATGACATTTTTCTTAATCAGCTTCTTTAAATTGCATCTAGCGTAATTATTAATTTTTTCCTAATCAGACTCTTATTTATATTTTCCATAAATATTGAAATACAGACTGTATTTCTGGAGATAATTCGGGATATACGTGTGGTAATCATTACCAAGGCAATGCTTTTATTTTCAACCATAAATTTACTTCTTTTCTCTTGCCACTTTTTTGAACTTTAGCTCGATTTTGAGCAACATTTTGTGTGAATGAGTTTTAAATATTTGCTCTCGTTTTTTTTTTTTTTTTTTTTTTTTTTTTTTTTTTTTTTTTTTTTTTTTGGTCTTCTAAATTTGGTTTTATGTCAGTGCTTTCAGTTATATTACATATAACTACATATTTTTTGACTCACTTCTTCCGTTTGTAACACCTTAAGAGAGATGTGGTACATATAAAAAAGTATGCATATCCCATGCTCAGAATCACCTAGGTCAAAAGTGGTCGTGATCCGCTCACGGGGAACTATAGGCCACAATGGCATGGCAATGGTGTCCCCCAGAGGTAATTGACATATATCCTTTGTTTCTGTTAGCTGCTTGGTGTTAAAAGACAGCATAGTCCACACGATGAGACGCCCACCTATTAGGGGCGAAGCAAATTTATCTGTGCTTACAGCCTAGTTCCTCGGTTTGTAAAGAAAACTTAAAGCTGAAATTACACTTTAAAATTGACCGCCTAACACCCCAATGTTGGTCGAATGACAAAACTCGCCTCAGTCATTCCAATGGCTTTTGTCACAAATAGCTAAGTAGCTATTCCGACTCAAATTTAAAAGTTCGCCGGATGACATTGGTCACTTTTATCGCTTATGACCACTAAAGCAGGTGACAAGCATGTAATCAGATGTTGAGAACTAACGAAATTACTTCTGATAATGGAAATTCAATAAAATCATATCCGTGTTGATTATACTAAAATTTTTAGTATTCGTTTTAAATTATATTGCACTCATAGATTAAGGAATCCAACCAATACAATATATAAATTCATACAAAGAGCATGTTGTGTGCCTGCGTGCCTGCGTTTGAAATCGAATAGTCATTCAGGAAGCTATAAAACATTAACCGGAATAGCTATTTGTGATACAAGTGTGATATAATGAATGGCATGTGTTATTGAGTTGTTTTGTCCACTGACCAGAATAAAGGCAATAAATAGGATAATATTTTATCTCAAAAAATTTTTACAAACGAGTCAAAATTAATTTTTTTAACGTTTTTAAATTTTTCGCGGCGAAAATTGAGAACATTTTAATAATTTATTAATAGTTTTTATACAAAAAATGTAATTTTCTATTACATAATTCTTTTTACTAAATTTTGATATTTCTCGGTAAAAATAAGTATCAGATATTTCCTCAAACGGAATTAATAAGAGTGTTTTTTGCCTTTTGTGTCGAAATTTCCACCTCTCATCTAACCTCGGACGTTGACATCACACATGGTCTCAATTAAGCAAGAAATTGTGATAATGCACATCATTCATTTTAACACACAGGGCAGATTAATGTAAGGTAAATTGGTCTCTTTTGTTGTTGCCTCTGGTCTTTGTTAGTCTTTGGTTTCTTTTTAAATTTCATTCAATAAAAGACTATGAGCTTTCTTATGGATTTCTAAGGTAAACAAAATCCATATCTGTTTTAATCGTAGGGTAGTGGGTGGTTGTGGGAGTTTAAAAAATATGTATAATATTTCTCAATAATCCTAAACTACATTTCGAAACTAAAAATCGTGATTGAATTTTCCTGAATTTGGAATTCGTTTATGGAATCGTCAATAATTGTGTGTTTGACTTCCAATTTGGCAGTGACCTTTGCCCTACAAGGTCTACTTCTAGGATTGAAAAATTTTCCATAATCAAAGACTTTTCTTCAATGATGTCTAATTGTTGGAACTGTCTATCCACTATATAAAATTGTCTAAACAGTCTTCCAAGAGATTTTAATGTCATGATGTTTTATATTATCTAAATAAAATTGAAACCCATTCATTTAAATCTTTTGTTTGGTTTTTTTTAATAATTTGAGGTTTTCGTCGTGGCAAGCCTTTCGAAATGTTCTCAAAGAAATTGGGGACTTGGCCGGACAGCGTGAAGTGGTGGCAGAATCATTGCAACAACAAATCGTACAAGGCATCACACTCCTCTCAAAGACTCTCCGAGAAGATAGAAAAGTGACTTGATTTGTGGAATATTTTTCTTCTATTCCAGAGTTAAAAATTTAAATTGAATGTTTATTTTTTAGAAATGTCTCACTGACGGTACTAATCTGCAACAAAATCTCACTGCACAATTAAGCTCCCTGGAAAGAGCTAAACGAAATTACGAAAAAGCCTATCGGGATTCCGAGAAAGCTGTAGAAAATTACAAAAAGGCCGATATGGATTTAAACCTAAGTCGAGCTGAGGTCGAGCGCTACAAAAATATTATGACTACGAAAATACAACAATCGGATGATGCGAAAAACGAATACGCAAATCAATTGCAGAAGACTAACAATTTGCAACAACAACACTACAGTATGCTATTACCGAATGTAAGTTCAAATATTCCTTAAATTACTTGAAGTGAATTCGATTTTCATGACATCGAACTGACGCTTTTTTTATATTAAGGTTTTTAATCGTTTACAAGAACTGGATGAGAAACGTACCCGCGGTATACGAGAGTTCATTATTGGCGCTGCCGATGTCGAATCGTCTGTAGCGCCAATAATAGCTCGTTGCATGGAAGGCATTGTCAAAGCCGGTGAGTCCATCAATGAAAAGGAGGACTCATTGAAAGTTATTGAAAGGTAAATAAATGTCAATTTTTCTGAACTTAATAATTATTTATTCACATATTGTTATTTAGATATCAGTCCGGTTTCACACCACCAGCAGACATACCTTTCGAAGACCTATCGAAGCAAGATCCCGATTTATCACAGGATTCACATTATACGAATATTCAAACAAATCATCACCTAACGGTCAAAGGGACAATTAGTGCAAACAAATTGAAGAAACGTGTCGGTATATTCAATATCTTCGGTAGTAGTAAAGTGAGTATTAAAGTTTTCAAACGCTATTTGAAGGATAATTACATGATTTTTTACCTTAACATATTTCTGCGAGCACGTTCAACAAATATCACAGAATTTGGTAGCGCAATATTAATTGCTTTTGAAAAGTCTAGCCTTATTAAATGATTTATTAAATTATAAAAAAGAAATAATTTCTAGGTTAAATTTATTAATAAACTTAAAGCTCAACAAAGTTAAAATTTACATTCCTTTACTCCTTTAGAGGGTTTCTACCAAGTATTCTTTTTTTATAAGACGCGACCAATCCGTTCTGGCGCACATGTTTTCAATTATTTTGCAACGAGTTACGAATTCTCTTAAAAAAATACCGGAAAACCCCTTCATTTATATTAAAAACATTTCATTTATCGTTTCTTAAGATTCGAATCTAATGTCAATAATATAGACGAAAGTATGTGAATCTAGAAATGGATTATACATGTTAATGTAAGTTACTGTGGAAGTGTTTTTCTTCCGATTACTCTACGCGTATCTAAGGTCACATTATATTATACCCAGATTCACGGGTACAGCGCACGTTGCACGGTGTACAGAAAACTTAATAATTTATGGAAAAGATTGGTTAGGCTGAAACGAAGCCGAATGCAGCATTATATAGGACGTCAATAATTATACGCTAATTTTATTCAATTTATTCCTCGGCATAATTTGATATTCTGACAATGTTGTTGTTTGCCATTGTTTTTATAAAGATTTTCATATTATATTATTAATCTAGGTTTATCTGGATCTTAATTTTTCTTTTTTCGAATTATAATCGCGAATGCTTTTTATATATAAATATTTCTCCATTATTTAAACAAAAAACTTAATTTGATTTTCAATTCTCATTTGATATTTTTGCCTTCTTTGTGCAATCCAAACAAAAATTTATTAAATGTAAGTACTACGTCAAGTGTATCTGTACCGATGCCTGTACTCTTCATCGTATGGTTTTTAAATAAATTAAATCACATTCCCTGGATAAATGATTCCAATACATTTTAATTGATTCCATCCTTGCATATTAATCTTGTATTTAAATGTTTTTAATCGGCGCTCCATATTATTTCATTTAATTGAGGATGTAATAATTTAATTAATAGGTTCATAATTTATCATATATGAGTTGCTATATATTGGCTTAAATGTTTATACGCCCAATGAGATTATTATTTGTTAAGCAAATAATATATATATATATATATATATATATATATATATATATATATATATATATATATATATATATATATATATATATATATATATATATATATATATATATATATATATATATATATATATATATATATATATATATATATATATATATATATATATATATATATATATATATATATATATATATATATATATATATATATATATATATATATATATATATATATATATATATATATATATATATATATATATATATATATATATATATATATATATATATATATATATATATATATATATATATATATATATATATATATATATATATATATATATATATATATATATATATATATATATATATATATATATATATATATATATATAATATATATATATATATATATATATATATATATATATATATATATATATATATATATATATATATATATATATATATATATATATATATATATATATATATATATATATATATATATATATATATATATATATATATATATATATATATATATATATATATATATATATATATATATATATATATATATATATATATATATATATATATATATATATATATATATATATATATATATATATATATATATATATATATATATATATATATATATATGTATATATATATATATATGTATATATATATGTATATATATATATATATATATATATATATATATATATATATATATATATATATATATATATATATATATATATATATATATATATATATATATATATATATATATATATATATATATATATATATATATATATATATATATATATATATATATATATATATATATATATATATATATATATATATATATATATATATATATATATATATATATATATATATATATATATATATATATATATATATATATATATATATATATATATATATATAATATATATATATATATATATATATATATATATATATATATATATATATATATATTATATATATATATATATATATATATATATATATATATATATATATATATATATATATATATATATATATATATATATATATATATATATATTATATATATATATATATATATATATATATATATATATATATATATATATATATATATATATATATATATATATATATATATATATATATATATATATATATATATATATATATATATATATATATATATATATATATATATATATATATATATATATATATATATATATATATATATATATAATATATATATATATATATATATATATATATATATATATATATATATATATAAATATATATATTATATATATATATATATATATATATATATATATATATATATATATATATATATATATATATATATATATATATATATATATATATATATATATATATATATATATATATATATATATATATATATATATATATATATATATATATATATATATATATATATATATATATATATATATATATATATATATATATATATATATATATATATATATATATATATATATATATATATATATATATATATATATATATATATATATATGTATATATATATATATATATATATATATATATATATATATATATATATATATATATATATATATATATATATATATATATATATATATATATATATATATATATATATATATATATATATATATATATATATATATATATATATATATATATATATATATATATATATATATATATATATATATATATATATATATATATATATATATATATATATATATATATATATATATATATATATATATATATATATATATATATATATATATATATATATATATATATATATATATATATATATATATATATATATATATATATATATATATATATATATATATATATATATATATATATATATATATATATATATATATATATATATATATATATATATATATATATATATATATATATATATATATATATATATATATATATATATATATATATATATATATATATATATATATATATATATATATATATATATATATATATATATATATATATATATATATATATATATATATATATATATATATATATATATATATATATATATATATATATATATATATATATATATATATATATAATATATATATATATATATATATATATATATATATATATATATATATATATATATATATATATATATATATATATATATATATATATATATATATATATATATATATATATATATATATATATATATATATATATATTATATATATATATATATATATATATATATATATATATATATATATATATATATATATATATATATATATATATATATATATATATATATCCCTTTCAACGATCATTCATTCAATCATTCATTCATTCGATAAATATATTATTATTATTCCATTAATTATTCCCTCATTATAATTAATTTATTATTTTTTCAATTAACGTATTCTTAGCTTAACTCGTTTCATATAAAAAGTTATCATTTACTGATCATTTTGTTTTAAATTATAATTCCTGATTATTACCAATTTTTATTGATATGCAAAGGTATTTGAGATGCAAAGGTAGTTTTCCTTATTCTGTGTTTAAGAAAACGGAAAAGATTATTCACACATTTCGAAATAACTCTGCGATAATGGCATTTCGTTATTTATCGTAATTGTACTAATCATTGTACTAATTTTGACAATTGTTCAATTTGTGCTAATTATTGACAATTATTCAAAAAGTTCGATTCAATTAAATTTACTTTTATGAAATTTTTTCATAAAAATTAAGAATTCCTTAACTGCGGATGGACAAAAGGAAGATTTTAGCGATTTGCCACCGAATCAAAGACGTAAGAAATTGCAAGCTAAAATTGCTGAACTTCAACAGAAAATCATTCAGGAAACAGCTGCACGCGATGGTCTTATGAAAATGAAAGTCGTCTACGAAGCGAACTCATCGTTAGGCAATCCAATGACCGTTGAGGGTCAACTCAATGAATCCGAACACAAATTGGAAAAGTTAAAAATCGATTTAAAGAAATATCAAGGCTTTCTGGAGAAAGCAAATCAAGTGTCAATGGCCAGCAATAGTCCGCAGACGACGAATCGTAGTAATGCCTATCAAAATGGACATAGAACATCGAGGTGGGTTAAGTTTTAAAAATTGGAATTCACGAGTATAATTATTTACCATCAGTCAAATGTCTGCAAATATCGGTCATACATATTTTTCAATTTGTATTTGTATTTTTGTTTAAAAGCTTCTCATCTTCCTCACCACACGGTAGACATTCCAATGGAAGTGCTGAAGACAACCACGACGAGGGCGAAGATCAGCACGATGATGCCGGCAGCTTAAGCAGGTCAGATTCTGAGGATAATATGGCGGAAATGCAAAATGGGCATAACAATAATAACGGTATACTTATATGTCTTGTTGTTGTTGTTCTATCAATTCTACAAATTATTTTGACAATAATCGAATTTTATTGAATTTATATTTTATAATTTTTTTTTAATTCGCATGAGAAACTTTCCTTTAAATGGATTTTTATTCACTAATAAAAGAATATAATTGCTATTATATTCTTTTATTATAACAACGTGTAATCCCCAATACACTTGTTCCCCATCTGAAAATTCACTTTTCAATACCTTGCCTCCTGTTGTGAAAAATGCGCATTAATGACACATCGCCGAAACTAATTTACTACCAAACCAATCTACAAGAATTCGTTCCAATATCTCCGTATATCCAACCCTGCCGAAAACCTCAACGAATATCAACATGCACGAATCGCAAGACCGCTGTCTTCGTTGTTGATAAATCGTTTTCAGATTTAAAAAGTTATAGCTGGGTGCTAGATTTGGACTATCCTATCCCTACGGTATTCTAGGGTCAGTGATTAACTTTATCTAAACCACAAGCTCGCAGAGCATTCTTGGGAGTTCTCTCACTCTGTTTGGGTATTAATAGTGTCACCCCCGCGGATTTGGGTTTGTTAGGGTGATCAGTACCCTTCTTCCATGCTACTGCATAGTCTCCTCGAGAGTACTTTCTGTGTCTATTCATGACTACACGTCCCATTTCAAATGGCTTTAATAAATTCAATTGAAAATAAATCATGGATACTCACTACAGAAATCCAAAAGTTTTTGTAACTCGAGTTTTCTTTAACAATTTCACCTCAGCCGTCTTATATATTATGGATTAATTACAATTCACAAATGAATTTCAATATAAATTTATTCATTCATTATCTAAGTTAAAACGTAGGCCTTATAGTAATACAAGAGTAAATAACAAACCCAAACTATTACTATAGAACTGATTAGCCAAGCAGCCCTCGTCTCTACTAAATTACTTCGGAAACAAAAACACAGTTAACTTCTTAACCAGCGAGGAGAGTATGTAAAAGGGGATGTGCTGAACTCATATTTATAACCCTTTTTAACGACCTTAAAGAGAATGTGTCAATATCATTTAGATACACTTCTCAAACATTTGATTGAAGAAACAATACCTGCTCTTCCTCCAAATAATTACTTGTTCAGGGAAACATATGTTGGTTCCCGATTTCACCTTTTTCGTCATAGATCTAACTCGTCGTGGATTTGACTAAGTCAACTACGAATTAAATATGAAACTATAATTTAAATTTTATGTTCATTATTTTTTTAATTTTCTTCATTCGTATAATTCATAATCGCTTCCCCTTCTCTCGTTTTACTGTTGAATTTTAGCAGTTCTGCCAGTCCTGAAAGTGGTCTGGGGACTTCGCACACATCGCTGCCTGGTTCGGGGCATGGCAGTGCGAATGAAAATGTCCTTGCCAATGAAGATGCTTATTACGAAGCAGAAATGGAAGCATTACAGCCATTGGGAACATGCCGTGCTCTATATCCTTTTGAAGGTATGGATAATTTTAATAATATTCTTTTATTTAAATGCATTTCAAATTGCTTCATCCATAATTTTCTCTTTACCAACAGCTACCAGCGAGGGAAGTATTCCAATGAATGAGGGAGAAGAATTGCAAGTGATTGAAATTGATCAGGGTGATGGATGGACGCGTGTGCGTCGTCTTAATGACTCCAATGGTTGGGATGAAGGATTTGTGCCCACTAGTTATATTGAATGCACTTTGTATGCTTAAGTTATTTTTAATTTTAAGTATTAATTTTGAATCGATCATAGTTCTTAATTTAACATATTTTTCATTTTTTTTTTTTTGTAAAATTGTTCTGTTAAAGTTGTCGATATTGTTATTGTGTTTTTTCTAAGAGTTGGATTATTTTTTCCGTTTTTATTTTCTGATTTTTATTTAAGAGAAATTTTTTATTTAGCCCACCACAGAAGACTGTAAGAAATCTGGCCTTCATTTTCATTAAATGCCAAACGATGAATTATTCAGAGCTTCCACAATATGAAGATGTTTTCGAAAATTTCAATACGTTATATTCGAAATTCTAAATTTTTAAAAATTGATCAATAATAATTTTGTAACGTCGAAAGATAAAATTTTTAACAAACGGTATTAAATTGCGAGGCAATATTTAAAGAAATTATTAAGTTTTTTATTTTTACTATCGAAATCAAAATGCTATTATCTAATTCACTTCCCCCTTTAAACAGCAATTTGTATATAAATCGTATAGTACGCATAAATTGCATAATTCGCACTATTTTCAAATTCGAAAAAACAGTTTGTAGAGATTGATTTGGTAATAATTTAACAAATACTAAAGAGTGATTTAGCCACCTGAAATCATCTCCCGTTAAGAAACCAAGGTTTAATCAAAATAAAAAAAAATTCAAAAAATTATATAAAAACAGCATAATTCGTGAAATGCATTCATCAAGAGTTTTTTATAATTAAATCATCTCATCAATTCCATTGACGGTAGTTTAAAAAATAATCCAAAGCTATTTATCAGAAGTCATCAACTAATCTTAAGACTTACAGTATAATGTAGAGTAACATTATGATATATATTTACAACATTCACAATCGCTATCGTGAAATAGAAAATGGGGGGAAAATTACTCGACTCGAAATCGTTACCAAGAAACGGCAAATATTGGCAGGAAACCAAAACGTTTTGAAATGGATTGGCAGCACGAAATTGGCACCTCATTAAATATATAGACACATATGAATTAATGCCTCCAATTCCCTTAAAAATGCTGATATTCTAGATATGTTTATATATATATATATATATATATATATATATATATATATATATATATATATATATATATATATATATATATATATATATATATATATATATATATATATATATATATATATATATATATATATATATATAATATATATATATATATATATATATATATATATATATATATATATATATATATATATATATATATATATATATATATATATATATATATATATATATATATATATATATATATATATATATATATATATATATATATATATATATATATATATATATATATATATATATATATATATATATATATATATATATATATATATATATATATATATATATATATATATATATATATATATATATATATATATATATATATATATATATATATATATATATATATATATAATATATATATATATATATATATATATATATATATTTATACATAATCCTGAAACGTTGCACAAGTCGTCGGGTGCTCACCACATTGGCAATTCTCATTGCCAATAAATTCTGCAATATATATCAAAATCTTAGAAAACTGAATCAGCTGTAGAAGCGAAAACATTGAAAAATAATTACTATTTTTATTATTTACACCAATTCAAATCATTGACTTTTTTGTAATGTTTCGTTTAATTAATTAATCAATTAATCCTAAGAGTTAAATAGAAATCAATTAATTTTAGTTGCGATTAAAAAAATTGTTATTTATAGAATTTAGTTGTACAATTTCTTTTTGAAAAATATATATAAAATATTACAGAATTTCAAAGATATACTTAAATAATATTCAAAAAAAAAAACAACGCTACAATTAAAATAGCATTAATTAATTAAAATATTAATTATTAACTCTAATTAAGAATAATTTGAATGGACACGAATACACAACGGGTCGAAAATAATTATAAGAATAATAAACAATTCTCAAACAAAATCGAAATTTAAAAATGATAATTTTTTGGAGGATTTTTTATTGGATCCAGTATTATTTTGCTTGAATAAAACTGAACGAGGTTTATGAGAAGATTACCACATACGCGCGTAATGAATGAAGAAACATTAATATATGATCAATTTGCAACAAATTTATAACGATGCTTCCGTTGCTCGTGTGCTATTCCGATTATTACTTCTATTCTATGACGTGATTTAAAACGAGTATCCAAAGGCATATGTCAGCTAACGAGAAGTGAACAAAGAAGAAAGGAAGTCAGTGAGCGATAGCGAGTCGTGGAGAGTGGTTGATCGTGGCAGTAATTGTACGTTGAATAAATATGAAAGGCATTTTAGTTTGACTTTAAAATATTAACTTGAAGAGTTTTAATTACTTTCGGTTTCACAATTTACACGATTAACAATTCAGAAGTGGGATATGAAAGCCAAGAAAAAGTAATAAAACGATAAAGCAAAACAAAAACGACTCAACGCTCACGAACACAATCCAACAGGCAAACGGCCACGATAACGGGATTGTTACTAGGGAAAAAATAATGAAGTGCAGAACGGTCGCAAAAAGCAAAAAGAGACAGCGACAAAACGGCAACTGAATAACGGAAAAGAACACGTGGAAGGGGAGTTGATAACGAAACGCGTACTAAACGAGTCACAAAATGGTGAAATTAACAAATTTAAAAGTGGCCCAGCTAGATGCTATGCTCTTAATGCACGAACGCGTTGCATCGGGAACGAAAGCCCATAAGATAGCATTGCTAGTGGACAGTACACACCAACAAATCGAAGATTTACGAACAATGGTCGAAAATTTAGCTCACATTGTGTCACAACTATCGGCAACACGCCAACCAGAAGCCACACCAACTAGACAAGAAGGTAGAGAGGAGCAATTAGGAGCTGAAACGCGTTCAGAACCAACATCAATTCAGAATATGCAGCATCGGGATATAAGTGGGGTTCTACCTGAATTCAATCCATTGAAGAAAACGCTGACGTCAAGACAGTTCGTTCAAAGAGTGGAACAGCTCACGCATGCTTACGGGTGGCCTGAAGAGGTAGTGGTATATGCAATGCATCATAAGCTAGTGGGTTATCGCAAAACAGTGGATGGATGTTCAGCCAGTTTTCCATTCGTGGAGGGACTTTGTAGCGGCATTTACAAAAGATTTCCCGGCAAGCATCACTACAGCCGAAATGCATAGAGAAATGGCAGGCCGAAAACGACAAAAATCTGAAAGTTTGGTTGAGTACTATTATGTCATGCTGACGACAGGTAGACGTGGGGGCATGGAAGACGAATCAATCAACTCGTATATAATTAATGGATTAAATGATGTAAATATGACACGAACGCTATTAGCCATGAATTTTGAAACTTGTGCAGAGTTATTGCGGTCAATAGAAAACATAGACACAATGCCTACATACTCGCAATCACGAACAATGCCAACTACTTTCATTAAAAACGATATCTCGGAAACCAGAGAAGCAAGAGGGCCAAAATGCTTCAATTGTAACGAACGAGGTCACATTGCAGCGAAATGTCCGCGTCCGCAACGGAAAATGCGATGTACAAAATGCAATAGGGTTGGACACGAAGCAAAAGATTGCCGGTCAACTGCAAATGTGGCTAAAATAGCAAAAGAAACCTCCATCGCGACGCCGCCTCCTGTTGTAAAGAAAATTTCACTCGAAGGTACAGAAGTAACTGCGTTCATAGACACAGGCAGCGATTGCTCATTGCTATGTGAATCGGTTGTAACGAAAGCCAAGCGACAGCCATGCAAAAGACGTTTAAAGGGTTTCGGAAACTCGATCGTCGAATGCGACGAAATGGCTAACACGACAATTTGCATGGATGATCAAGAAATCAACGTATGCTTTCTGATTGTAAAAGACGAGGCTATAGCAACCGAGGCCTTGTTAGGACGTGACGTACTATGTGGAGGCTCTCGGCGGATGGTGATTGAGTCGGGCGAGGTGCATATACGTCCAGTAAACCGCATAAAAGTAGGAGGAAAACGTAGATGAAAAGCAGGCGTGTATGGTTAAGTCTTTAGTGAATGAATACCAAACTTGCTTCGCAGAAGATATTCGAAACCTTGGGAGGTGTAACACTACCAAAATGCGTATTGAGGTAACTACGTCTAAACCTATAGTGGGCAAACGATACATGGTTCCATTCACTGAAAGAGAAGAATTGACTAGGATACTTCGAGACTTACAGCAGAACAACATTATCTCGCCGAGCACGTCACCACATGCGTCATCAGTTCTGTTGGTGAAAAAAACAAATGGAGAAAAAAGGATGTGTGTGGATTACAGAGCACTAAACGCGGTCACCATAAAAAAACAATACCCTATGCCTGTGGTCGATGAGCAGTTATCCAGATTGGCAGGTAACAAATTTTTCACAACGCTTGATATGACGTCGGGTTATTATCAAATCCCTCTGGACGACCAAAGTAAGGCATATACCGCTTTTTTAACCCATGAGGGGTTATTCGAACATAACGTGATGCCATTCGGACTTATAAACGCTCCAATGTGGTTCCAAGAAATGATGATCAATATAATTAAGCCGCTTAAAACATCGAGACAAAATTATTAGTTACGTAGACGAAGTTATAATTGCGACACCATCATCGTCCAGCGGCATCGAGGTTCTTAGAGAATTCCTGGAAGCAGTTAAACGAGCTGGTCTTACGCTGAGACCATCCAAATGCACATTACTTGCGAGCAACGTTGAGTTTTTGGGTCATAACATCAGCGGCGACGGCGTACGGCCAGGCGAAATAAAAACTCAAAGCATCAAAGAATTTCCTGTACCTACTAACGCAACAGCAGTTCGGCAATTTCTGGGAATAACTGGATTCTTTCGAAAATTTATAGATAAGTATAGTCACATATCTAGAGCACTCACGATGCTGTTAAAGAAAAATTGTGTATTTCAGTGGACCGAAGACCAACACGAGGCCTTTGAACAATTAAAACTTGCTATTACGAATAAACCAATTTTGACTATTTACGATACTAAAAAGAGCCACGAAGTCCACACAGATGCGTGTGCAGTGGGCATATCGGGTATACTTTTTCAACATGAGAGCAATGAGCTACGTCCCGTCTTTTACTACAGCCGTCAGTGCACGGAAGTAGAAAGTCGATACTCAAGTCACGAACTTGAAGTTTTGGCTATAGTGGACTCGTTGCAACGATTCCGGTTATATTTACTGGGTCAGAATTTTAAAGTCATCACGGATTGCAATGCAATTGTCACCATGAAAAGGAGTTCAACGCTGCCTCCGCGTGTCGCACGTTGGTGGCTCAAACTACAAGAATTTGATTTTGAATGTTTGCATCGACCGGTGTGTGAAAATGGCACATGTGGATGCAATGAGTCGGGCGCCAGCTTTACCTCCATCGAATACCGACACAGTGGCCGAAAATATTTTCAATATCTCGCAGATGGCAACGGATGACTGGGTAATGGCAATGCAACTGCAAGATTCGAGACTAAAAGAAATAGTTGAAATAATTCACGGTAAGGAATACGAGAACTCCGATCAGATAAAGCAAGATTACGTCATCCAATCTAACCGACTGTTCAGGAAAACAGAAAGAGGAACAAGGTTGGTTGTACCACAGTCAGCACGTTGGCGAATTTGTCAAGCCTATCACGACGATATGGGCCATTTCAGTGTTGAGAAAACGCTTGATAAAATGAAGAAGGAATTTTGGTTTCCTCGAATGAGACGATATCTAAAATCATACATAGCTGCGTGCCCAGACTGCTGTCTAAATAAAGCCGAAGGTGGGAAGACGGAAGGTCAAATGCACTTGGAAGAAGTGATACCCATCCCCTTTCGATGCCTACATTTGGACCATCTAGGTCCGTTTTTGAAAAGTAAACGTGGCAATACTCATGTGCTCGTATGTGTGTGCTCATTCACCAAATATGTTTGGATACGCGCAACACGCAATACAAAGACGACGCCGGTCATCACGGCAATGAAAGATTTCATGACAATATATGGGCAACCAATGCGGATTGTTACCGACAGAGGGACGGCATTTACCTCAAAGGAGTTTAAAGCATTCCTGGCGAAAGAAGGCATCCAGCATATAAAGTGTGCAGTGAGAACACCCAGAGCGAACGGCCAGGCTGAACGCATCAATAAAACTATATTGTCATCGCTAAAATGTACGATCGGAAATATGAAGGACTGGGATACAGCTCTTCCTAACTTGCAATGGATTATAAATGCACAGAAAAATGCAACCACCCGATTCAGCCCCAACGAACTGGTGTTCAACTTCAACATGAGAGAGATGAGCCATAATCGGCTTATTCAAGCACTAACCTGTGATTCGTCTAACGAAAACCGATTCCACGAATATCGGAAACAGGAAGCAGCCAAGAACATCAGAAAGCAGAAAGCAAAGTGGAAGGAAAGGTATGACGCGAAACATAAACGGCCGTCAAAATACGTCGAGGGAGATCTGGTCGTGATAGACCACGGGGCGGGACCTCCAGGACAATCTCATAAGCTGGAACCTCTTTTCAAGGGCCCATACGTGGGTGACGAGGGTTTTTAGACTTCGACCGATATATTATAGAGGATTTGCCAGGGGGCCCATAAAACACGTCGACCATACACGGGAGTTTTGTCCAGCGATCATATGAAATCTTGGTGTAGGCCACTACTAGAGGAAAATTCCGACGATTTCGATGAAGAGGCCGACCCAGCCATCATCGACCCGTCAGGAGAGGCCGAACTGTCAGCTAACGAGAAGTGAACAAAGAAGAAAGGAAGTCAGTGAGCGATAGCGAGTCGTGGAGAGTGGTTGATCGTGGCAGTAATTGTACGTTGAATAAATATGAAAGGCATTTTAGTTTGACTTTTAAAATATTAACTTGAAGAGTTTTTAATTACTTTCGGTTTCACAATTTACACGATTAACACATATATACGAAGGAAAACTAAACTCCACTTATAGTACGTTTTATACCGACCCCAAAATGCGAATTGCCCCTTTGGAAATCGCCCGTTTACACTGTCTTATTTCGCTACGTTTTCACAACTGAACGGCTGTTTTACTAAGTCCAAAAATTTTGCATTTGTGCAACATTAAACATGGAAAAATTATGCATGCGCAAAAATTTAGAAGCAATGCACAATTCTGAAATTGTGCATACGGAAAATGTTGTGGCAATATTCAATTCTGGAATTTTCGTGAAGGTTCTCCATGTTCAAATCTATCGACAGGGTCGGAATCAGTGTTTCTTTCAGACACCTGCACTTCGGCGGGGCGGCTACGGAGATTCGCGGGGGGCAGACTGAATAAAATGATAGTTTAAATAACATTTTAAATAATGGGGTTCGGGTTTCTTCGGGGGGCCCTAGGTCCTCTCCGGGGGAGCTGAGCCCCTCCGGAGAAGTACCTGAAAGAAACACTGGTCGGAATATGCCTGTCAATTTGTGAGAATAATTTAATTGCCTGGTTCTGATTTTTTTGTTTGACAATTTTTTGACACTTCGAGGCATGATTTTAGGGCGTAAAATTTGGGAAAAGAAAAGCTGTGTTTAATAAAAAAAACAGTGTTTTGTTCGCATTTGCTTCGCTTTTTGCCCGGAATGAGAATGATTCGCACTCTTCGTGATTTGAAAAGTTTTTTTATGGGTTTGTTGTTGTTTTTGTTCGCATTCCCATTCGCATTTGAGACTTGAAACCAAAATGTGAGATTTTGGGGTTGGTGTACACGCACCATCAGAGTTACACATTTCTTGTATTATAGGTCAGAAAATATCAGAAGTGAACGAGATTCTCATCCCACTGCGCACACTCAATAACAAATAGCTTATAATATGCAAAAAATGTATGCCAAATGAAAATACTACTTGCGGGAATATCGTTATCCTGTAATCGTAATTTCTCCAGAGACGTACAGACTGGCTGACAGGGCTAAATCGACTGAGGTGATTCTGATATATGTACTATTCCACATCTAACATGACTCCTTTAGTAGGTTACAAACAGAGGGACAAGCGTAATATACCATAACCCTTTGCGGATAGGATATAAAAATGTATTGAAAATAAAATGTATTGAAAATAATAAATGACCGAGGCATTCTTTCTCTATTGAATTAATAAGAAATTTTCATTATTGATTGCAATAACTATATATATATATATATATATATATATATATATATATATATATATATATATATATATATATATATATATATATATATATATATATATATATATATATATATATATATATATATATATATATATATATATATATATATATATATATATATATATATATATATATATATATATATATATATATATATATATATATATATATATATATATATATATATATATATATATATATATATATATATATATATATATATATATATATATATATATATATATATATATATATATATATATATATATATATATATATATATATATATATATATATATATATATATATATATATATATATATATATATATATATATATATATATATATATATATATATATATATATATATATATATATATATATATATATATATATATATATATATATATATATATATATATATATATATATATATATATATATATATATATATATATATATATATATATATATATATATATATATATATATATATATATATATATATATATATATATATATATATATATATATATATATATATATATATATATATATATATATATATATATATATATATATATATATATATATATATATATATATATATATATATATATATATATATATATATATATATATATATATATATATATATATATATATATATATATATATATATATATATATATATATATATATATATATATATATATATATATATATATATATATATATATATATATATATATATATATATATATATATATATATATATATATATATATATATATATATATATATATATATATATATATATATATATATATATATATATATATATATATATATATATATATATATATATATATATATATATATATATATATATATATATATATATATATATATATATATATATATATATATATATATATATATATATATATATATATATATATATATATATATATATATATATATATATATATATATATATATATATATATATATATATATATATATATATATATATATATATATATATATATATATATATATATATATATATATATATATATATATATATATATATATATATATATATATATATATATATATATATATATATATATATATATATATATATATATATATATATATATATATATATATATATATATATATATATATATATATATATATATATATATATATATAAATTGGATATTTAGTTCATATTTATTACTAGAAAAGTCAATTATTCAACGCGTATAATTTAATAGAAAATTGTAGTCCGACTGTGTAGTGAATATATTTAACTACGGAATAGAATGCACCGGACCTTTGTTGGGGGACTTTTTTAGTCAGGGTTTTTTTGTATAGCTAAGTAATGAATCACATAATAATACAATAATAATAGTGTACTAAGTTCAGTTCAGTTTATTAGAGACTTCAAGTACAAAATTTCAGTTTACATTTTTTTTTTCTTAACAGAGATAAAAGACCTTAGAACTATACAGTATTATTCTAATATGAGAACAAAGGAGATAGCGCTTCATGCTATTTTGATGTAATAGAGTAAAGGGTATGTTCCTAAAACGTTTGAATGAAAAGGCACGTTTGCTCCCGGTGTGCTGCTTTAACTTTAGTGGTATTACACTTAGTTACTTAAAAACTACTTAAACTACGAAGTTAACTACTATATACAAAATTAAAGGAAAACTTAAAACTATCTATTCCAATTTAACATGTTGGAAAAACTTTACACAATAAGGCACAAAATGTTTCACATTAACCTCTATGAGTACTAGGCGACTTTTTTTGGTAAAATTGCGGAATTATTTCTAAGTTTGGGTTAAATTTGGTATTTATGTTTTCGTTTAATATACCAATTGGTGAAAGATAGTAGTTATTATTCCAATTTTGGTCCCTTTGAGAGCTCAAAACATCTGTTATGAGAGGGTTAATGTGGTTTTGTAGCCTATTAATGTACTTTTCAAGTAATGAAAGGAGGTACATACATAAGGGTGTCGTGAGAGCATGGCTGTATATAAGATTATTAGCTAACCTCCTGGAGGAACTCACATAATTCTTGTTAATGCAGTATCTTATTATGTGTCTTTCAAAAATTTCTAGCTCTTTCGCAACAGAGGGAGAGATCGAAAACCAGATAGGGAAGGCGTATGTTAGAATAGGACGGATGCTAACTTTGTATAGAAGAAGTTTCGTTCTCTGGTTTAGGTGTTTACTAGCGAGTAGGCTGGAAAACATGTGTTTAATTTTGTTAGCTTTGTTTAATGACGTGCGAGCATGTAGATTAAACTTTAATAGAGAGGTAAATGTGATCCCTAGGTATTTAATTGAGTTCCTAAAGGGAATTTCAGATCCATTCATATGTATTGTGAGGGATTTACTTTCTGGTACAATGTAACTGGCGCATTTGCCTGCAGCGTTTCTGAAGCAAATAGCAGCGGATTTAGATGAATTAATTTTAATTCCCCATTTGTTATAAAAATCACTGATCAATGATAAGTGATGTGCGGCTTTTGCTGCTGCTGTTCCGGGGGAGGCGTCATGAGCATAGATCAAGGAGTCATCTGCGTAGAGGATAATTGAGGAATCAGGAGTTGTGTACGGAATATCGTGGATGTATATATTATATAGTAGTGGGGCAAGGATAGAGCCTTGTGGGACACCGCTAGTGACAGAGCCGTGAGTTGACGGGGTGCCATTGATTTCTACGAAAAATTGTCGATCTGTGAAGAAGCTATTTAATATTTTGAGTGTAAAATGGTCGCAGCCTAAGTTTGTTAGTTTGTATAACAAACCTGAATGATTAGCACGGTCAAAAGCTTTTTCTATGTCTAGTGAGATTGCTACGGTGCAAAATCTCTTTCTTAAGTTAAGGGTGATATCGTTGTGAAATCTTAGGAGAGCATCTGTTGTGGCATGACCTTTTTGGAAGCCAAATTGGTAACAAGGAATGTAGTCAAAAGTTATGCAGGCATCTAGTTTGGAAACGATGATTCTTTCCAGTAGTTTACCTAGATTGGAAAGCATAGAAATGGGCCTGAAATTGTCAATGTCAGTAATATTGGGTTTTTTTTTGAATTGGGAAAATTTTTGCTGTTTTCCAACTGAGAGGGAAGTACCCATTGTTGAGGCAGTTATTGAAAATTATGGTTAAGAAGAGTATCGCTCTATGTGGGAGTTTTTTTATAATATAGTTGGAGATTTGGTCCGTGCTTGAAGATTTTTTGGAGTTTATTTTTTTGATAATAGCGATTACATCAGTTGGGACAATAAAGTGGGTATTGTCTGGGTTGTTGAGGGAGGAGAAGTTCGAGGAAAAATTGTAGATATGGTGAGGTAGCGATTCTAAGGTGTTCATTAGAGTGTGATTGATATTTGTTTGAAGGGCTGGGGCCAAAGGTTTTGCGCTATATATTTGTGTAAGATGTTGCATAAATGCAGTTGCAATGTCGTTAGGGTTTGATAGAGTTATATCATCAACTGTGAGCTTGCTGCAACCTGTGTTGGATTTTTTTCGAACAAATTTATAAATTTCTTTGTATGCCAATGGACCTGGCACTATTGATCTAAGTTTTTGATCGATGATTGTTGACTGATGAATCTTAATTTTTTCCGCGATTATGATTTTCAGTAATTGAATTTGCTTTGATAAAAATTGATATTCAGGAGAACATCTATTAAAATTTCTATGAAACAGAGTCTTGAGACGTTTTTGCCAGGAATGTTTAATTTTAAAGAGTTTTTTGATATCGGGAGGTATGTTGAATTTATTATTACGAGACGGAGGGTCTGAGTGTGTTGAAATGGCTTCTTGGATTACAAAGTTAAAGTTGCGGATGTGGGTCTCAATGTCATGGTTGCTCATATTGCAGAAACTTGAAGGCAAAGTATTCTCTAAGGAGGAATCTATATCTGCTTGGAAATGTGACCAGTTAGTATTGGCAAAAGAAGGAAATTTGCGGGGAGTCGAGGAAAGGAATGAGAGATCGTCTATTCGAATAGTTAATTTCAGGGCAAAGTGATCAGAAAAGGAGCTGAGAGAGGAAATTGTGTAGTTGGGGTTTAATGGATCGAAAATGTCTGAGGAGATGATGAAGTGGTCAAGGAAGGAAGAACCATTTGGAAAGGAAGGATTTGTATCGCATATTCTGTTAAATGAGGAATTGAGTAGGAGCCATTTATGAAGCTGACTACCATTACTGTTCCATGTACGATCCCCCCAAGAAGTATGTTTCGCATTAAGATCGCCTCCAATTATTATGCCATCAAAATCTTTACCTATGTGTTGAATTGAAGAGAGACCATCACTAATGACGGTGCCCGTCGAGTTGCAGGGGAAGTATATACTTCCAACTAAAAATCTCTTCAAAGCGTTACGGAAGAGGAATTTTATTGAAATAAAAATATGAGGAAATTGAATGTTGGGAATTTCTATGAGGTCGAAGGATATTTCTTTTTTTATGGCTATACCCGTACCGATAGTTGAGTTATCTTTGATGATTTTAAAGTTTTCAAGTGTACAATTGGAAGAATCATTCAGATGTGATTCTTGGATGAATGCGATGTGAATGTTGTTAACAGAGAGGATTTTATTGAGTTCTAATCTCCTGCTAAAGTCAATTAAAGACCTTACGTTAAAGGATAGGAATGAAATTTCATTATGGGCCATTGCAGTCTTTAATTTCATTGTATAGTGAGAAGAATCACTCTTTAGCCAAGTCCTTTGACAATGTTCTATAAGTTGCTAGAAAGTTATAAATTCTGTCTTCTAGAGAAGCTTGTTCTTCGAAGTATTTTGCCAAATTGAGGAATTCTGTGATTAAATCGGAGTTAGTTGCGAAGCGGGGTGCAACGTAAGGGCTTGGTTTAGCTGAGTGAAAGAGGCTGGCAAATGATTTCGTGTGGGAAGTATGACTTGCTTGATTAACAGCATCTTTAACAGAGTTGAATACGGCTGAATTTCCTTCTTTTTGTAGAACACGCTGCTTTTTAATTCTTGCGACGTGTTCTTTGTAGGTAGGGCAACCCCTGAAATTGGCAGGGTGGCCTACCTTATTACAATTAATGCAGAATGGGGAAGAGGTATCATTTTTCTGAATCAAACAATCACCTGGAAGATGAGGTTTGTCGCATTTGATGCATTTGTATGGTCTGTTACAGTTTCTCGCTGAGTGACCCCAATTTTGACATCTTTTACACTGAATAATTTTGGAATTATTTTTGGGCGCTTCCCAGGTGATTGTTTGATACATTAGTGTACGAATGAAAGAAATTTATTCCGCTTTTTTCCCCGGGTTCAGAGTGACCAAGAAAAGGCCCGTATCATACTTATTCGCAGTGGAAAAGGGGGTGGAGAATTTGGATACTTTGCTCACAGTACCAGGAGCTAGCAGGTCAAGATAGTCTTTAATTTCGCCTAGATCGGCTTGGTGGTAAAGCCCTCTAATAATGAGATTGGTTTGTTTAAGTGACGAGGGGGTGAAGGAAAAGGAATCAATGTTTTGAGCTCTCAGGTGAGCCATCAGCTCTTGATGAGCATCTGTGTCTTCAAGAAATAATTTGGTTTTAAATTTACTCTTGTTAGAAATTTTGAAATTAATTTTGGGATTAAGTGAGTTGAACTCTTTGACTAATGTAGATACATTTATATTTCTTATAATTATGGGTGGGCAAAATTTATTTTTGAGGTTGGAAGGAACCTTGTCTTTCCTGATTTCTGGATCGGTTGTCTTCGATGGATTCTTGGGAATGTGTGCATTCTGTCCATTGGGGATCGGTGGGCTACAATTGTCCATTAGATCGCCCAGTAAGGCGAATCTGTTGCATGTAGTGCTAGTTGACCAGGTAGTGTTGATTTTACTAACCTTATTGTTACCATCTGCGGAGCGTTTGGGTCTCTTGCTTTTAGTTTTTGATAAGTCTGCATCGGAAAAATCCATCTCCTGGTTTTTTAATTTTATGAGTTGATCTGCTGCTGATAATGTTCTCGGCGATGGTACATTGAAATTTTCTGCGTTTTGAAGTTCGCATTTATCAGGCGGTACCGCCATGTTCGCCATTGCTACGTCCTCCATTTTGAAGTTTGTATCAACTTTTTGTGTAGCAAGTAAAAATTTTCCGTATCAAAAACAATTCAGAAATTGATATTTTCACAAATTGGTGTTTGAGCAATAAAAAATTTAAAGATTTATTGTATAATTCCAATTTTATCGAGACTTTCGTGAATTTCGTGAAATTAAAATCAAACTCGCCTTCCTTCGTTCGCTATCGGAACTCTCGAAATTCAATAGTGTACTAATAACACAATTAACAATAATTGTGGCCAAATAGAATGATTTTGTGTGTAATGATCTTTATTACAATAATTTTATACAAAAGATTTTAATCGCAATATCCAATATTCGGAGTAAATAAATATAATAATCGGAATATCAAATATTCCCACATTAAATATTTTATGCTTTCGAATTTTTTTTTTTTTTTGAATATTTTTCTTAAAGTTTCGCTTTAGGAAAAGCTTTGCTTTAGAAGGATAACGACTTTATTGAATGCATTGTTTTAAGCAAATTTAAAATTGGAAAGGTAATTGTCCCCATTTTGGGCATAATAGACGATTTTTAAATAAAATTCTTATATTATATAAATTCCTTAAAATGATAAAGCTGCTATTAAAAAGCAATGACAATATTCATCAGTCCCTGTATAGCCCCATTAAATGTCCCTGTACTTATTATTTTTCAAACCCAAACAATATTTGGACATATTTTTGAGAAACAATTCATGCATTAATCCTCGACATAATGTTATGCGAACTAGTTCAATTGAATTATTCCCAGTTAGGAACTGTGGGCGGAGATAAAGAGATGGGACACTCGGACTAATCCATACGCATTTTTGACATTCATTCACAAAAAGGTACAAGTTTCTTAGGAAATTGGCACAAATTTCCAGAGAGAAAGAGATAGGACACTGGTTGCTGTAAATTAAAAAATTCGTTATAATGACCAGTTCTATAGTTTCTTCCGAGCAGAGATAATGAGATAGGAAACTCTATATCCACAAAAAATGTGGCAAAAAAAACCAAAATTTTACACGACCGAAACTCACGTACAGGGGTTATGTATATGTACGCGTAATTCACCATATTAAATGTCACGTATGATATTTCATGAAAATATGTAAACAACAGTTCTCTTCGGCGGCTTGATTTGAAAGCACATTTTGTGCTCTGTTTTAAAGTGAAGATAATAAGAAAAAGAGTCACGAACAGGAACAGATTTTCCATCTGGCTTCTCACAAATGACATCAAATATCTACACAGCAATTCTACACAAATTTCTACACAGCATTTACAGCAAATAATACCTTCAAATCTATGTGGATATAAAAAACATGTACACCCGCAATTACACAGTTGTCAAAAAAATGTACCTGAATGGGAATGTTTTTATATATAAATTTTAACTAAGTTGAAATCTCAAAATTATTGCATAAATGATATGTCAATGGGGTCTAAGACTAAAATTTTTCATTGTAAGACTGACGTCATTGGGGGCGCGGTAGGTGAGTTTGAGCATAAAAATTACGTCATTGGGGGCACGGAAGGTGAGATTCTGAGTGAAAACGTCATAAATTTCCGTCCGTTTCCACTAACACTATTATGCATTTCGGCGACAACTCTACAACCAGAGTTGCACTTTTCAGAAGTTTCCTATCTCTTTATTTCTGGTGCAAAGGCACCATAATCAGACCATAAGGGTTGAGTCGGGACGCGAAAGTAGGTTTTTTCTGATAAAAAAAGACGGGTGCTTATGAATTGTCATCTCCACATAAAATTGGAAGATTAAATTTTCATTTTCATTTGTACTATTTTTAATGAAAACAGAGAAGAAGATAAGTACCAAATTCCGCGAAATTTGTGCCATTCTGTGATTGTATATAGCCAATGCATATGGATTAGTGCGAGCTGTCCTCACTCCTTAACTCTGGGCAGTACATTTGGGTTAAAACTCGAGATAGCTCAGCGTGGAATGAATCTCAACATGCGAAACATATTTAAATTACTGCCAATTCTAAAGCAAAAAAGCGGCTTATTAAATACACAACGGCTGAAAAGCTGTGCAAACCAAAATACCCTGGTGGGGATATCTGCTACAAAGAAAAATTCAACTGCTGAAACTGTTCAATTGGCTGAGACAATAAATTCGGATTCTGCTCGGTACAGAATATCTATTAACTCCAGCACGGATAACGAGAAATATGGGGAGATAAATTCCGAAGTAATTGGTGGAGGCAGCGTAGTTGAGTTCGCACCAGAGAATCCGGCAGGGGTGAAAAATTACGCACCAACGTTCAATTTAGCCGCCTGTGTTGATAAATCGCCCTCCTTGCAACAATTAATTCGATTGGGTGTCGACCTCAATAAGATCGAAAGGAGGAAGGGCCTACCACAATTCCTTTTAAAATTGGATTTTGAGAGGGATATCAAACCGTACTTAATATTTCTAAATGACCGGGGCGTGGCAGCCGAGCACTTTGGCGAAATTATAACAAAAAACCCCCTCCTATTTAAAGTTGACATGGATGATCTGCATGCAAGGGTTAATTATTTAGAGTCTAAAAAATTTCATCAAGCCCAAGTACAACGTATACTTACGATTAATCCATTTTGGTTAATGTTCTCTACAGTCAGAATCAATCGGCGCTTGGGCCATTTTCAGAAAGAATTTCATTTGACCGGTGATGATATACGTTTCTTAGCTTCAAAACAACCTCGCTTAATTACATATAATATGGATCATATATTGAAATCAACATTCTGTATACGGGAGGAAATGGGATTTGATGAAGAAGAAGTGAAATGCTTGTTGCTGGGGAAACCGCGACTATGGATGATGCGTTAGTTACACATTATTATAATTTTCAACACTTCATCTATTATTTTCAGAGACGGACCAAATTATTGAACGATTTGCATATGCCCATCAGCAAATGGACCTATCCCACGAAATGCTAACACAATTCCCTGAGGTGTTAACTTCGCGTCTGTATCGCCTTCAACAAAGACATGAATATATGGAGCTGATTGGTCGCGCTCAGTATAATCCCAAGAAGGATTTATATATTTCGCCAAAAGCTCTTGTTGAAGGTAGCGATTCTTATTTTGTGAAATACATTGCCAAAACCGACTTTAATACATATCATAAATTTTTATTAACAAAGTAAACAATTAAGAGAACGTTTGGGAATATTTTAAGTTAATAATTCAACTTGCATGGAGGGAACATTTTTTTTCGAATTCATCCGCTTATATAAAATAAAAAACGACTTGCTCTGATTATAATCAAAATAGAATAATAGACCAAGACAATTTATTACACCAATCTCCGCACTGTATGCAACAACACGGTTTATTAGCGTTTCTAGAGATATATAGGTTTTTAAAATTATCTAAAAAAATGAGTACAGTAGATTCAACGTAAAATAAATATAAACGTAGCCAGTAATATCCATAATTTGTATTGATACAAATTTTATCGCAGACGTACTTTCCAGGAAAATTACATTTTCACTTCACTGGGAACTAAGAAGAAACATTTTAAAACTCGCAACTGCACAAAATTACACTGTGTTAGTGCTAATTCAGTCGGAAACACCGGGAACTGTAACTTTTATAGCAGAGTCTTATAGCAAAGATAAGGAATTAGGACACCCCCACTGTGTTGCATTGTTGCATGCGAATATTTCGTTTGATTGATTACTTGAATCCCACTGTCCTTTATTTCAGTGTCTCAAAAATGCGCCCTGTATTCTAAAAACAACATTCATAATGAAATTTAAAATATTGAATAGAAAACGATATGAAAAAACAGAATAGAAAGCGAAAAAATTGGGAATTGGGCTTTTTTAATATGAAACTTTTATTGTTTTTTTTTTAATGAATAGTTATAAAAATTTATAGTATTTAAGGATATTTAAAAATATTTTATCTACATGCACGTGTTATGCATACATGTATTGTATGAATTTAAAGGATTAACGTAAACTTCAATTACAATGAAACGCAATTATATTTCTTGGATGTTACAAATGCATGCATGAGCATGACTATAAAAGTAAATAATAATTCCTATTACGTAAAGGATATTATTTGTGGTTGCACAACAAAGTCAGTTAAAAGTGCGGGTTCAAAAGGGGTTACCAAGATGTAAATAACAATGACAATATTTCATTAACAATTCACGCTATATTCGACAAAAAAAAAGTGAAACTAATTAAAGAAATTAACCAACGATTAGTAGCGTTTAAGGAAGTTAAGTGGTAAGAATATTACTTGTATAATTGAAGTGTCTTCAAATATTTTCCAAATATAATTTATATCTAGATATTTCACTCATCTGTTTTAATATACGATATAATGTATATATAAAATGTTGCGTATATTATAAAATGTTGCCTATGAAAAATGCTTCCAAAATAGTTTTCAAAACATTTACTCTACGGATTAATCGTTTGTTGAAGTTCTCTGTAATCCTGAGACAGCACTTTAGTAATTTTTATCAATTCACTTTTTAAATCTAATGCTGTAAAAGCTTAGTTTTAAATATAATTGGATTTGTTGTTGTTTCTTTTCAAGATTTGAGAATAGTGGACATATTAAAGTAAGAAAAAATTTATCGTATATATACTGAAAATACATCACATTACATCATATAAATTGCAGTCAGTCGTTTAATCGATGACAACTCTGGTCAACAGCAAGCCACGTTTGCTTAGCCACAATCTATAAAAAGATAAGAAAATGTGTTATTCACATAAAAGTAAAAACAGGACTCTTCTCTAAAACAGGTTGTTTTAAAATAAAAGCTGTAATATTTTTGAAACGGGACGAAAGTTTTTTATAGCATGCTTTTCGACTGATAATTGGATTTGTCTCTGTTGCGTACTTGAACCAGTGACTTTTTGCTATAAACCAGTGCTCGAAAATAAGTTATTTTCAAATTTCAGAAATAAAAAACTAACAGACTAAAATAACAGACTTTTACTTTTACTTTTAAAACTAAAAGTTTTCACTCAACTTTTAACTTTTATTTTTAAAAGTAAAAGTCTGACTTTTACTTTTATTTCTCAAAAATAAAAGTAAAAGTCTTTGAAAGACTTTTATTTTTAAAACTCAAAAATAAATGTCTTTGAAAGACTTTTATTTTTAAAAGTCTTTGATAAGAGTTATTTAAGACTTATATTTTTAAAAGTCTTTGATAAGAGTTATTTAAGACTTTTATTTGAAAAAGTTTTTTTAAGAGTTATTTGAGACTTTTTCACTATATGTCTTTGGAAAAAGTCTTTTGTTGATTAGGTGGTGGTCAAACCAACCAGGCTCATTGAGCTACATGCTCTTAGAGTTGCACCAGTCATTTTAATATTATAATCGATCGAATTGGATTTAGAAGCGGGTGGAAGGTTGGTGGAAACTACACTAGGGTATTTTCAACTCAAAAAATATTTCTTCACTAATTGATAGGAAATGTGGCAAAATATATTTTGGACATAGTGGGAGGTGGGTGGGGCCACTCAATACCGGTAAGGGGGCGTTTCTTACGAAAAAATGACTGCGTCAATCGGTAGCAAATGTCGCGAAACGCATATAAAATCAGGTGGAAGGGGGAGTGGCCGCCCCAAAAGGGCGTAGTGGGCGGTTTTTGACAAAAAACTACTTTGCGCTAATCGATAGGAAATACCATGAAACGGATTTGTGACATAGTGGAACGGGGCGTGGACTCCCCAAAGGGGCGAAAGGGGCGTTTTTTACCAAAAAACCACTTTGCGCTAATCGATAGCATATATCATTAAATGGATTTGGAAGATGGTCTGAAGTAGGCGTGGACACTAAAAAGGGGCGGAAGGCCACGCCTACTTCAGACCATCTTCCAAATCCATTTAATGATATATGCTATCGATTAGCGCAGTGTTTTTTTTTGTAAAAAACGCCCCTTTCGCCCCTTTAGGGAGTCCACGCCCCGTTCCACTATGTCACAAATCCGTTTCATGATATTTCCTATCGATTAGCGCAAAGTAGTTTTTTTGTCAAAAACCGCCCACTACGCCCTTTTGGGGCGGCCACTCCCCCTCCCACCTGATTTTATATGCGTTTCGCGACATTTGCTACCGATTGACGCAGTCATTTTTTCGTAAGAAACGCCCCTTTATCGGTATTGAGTGGCCCCACCCACCTTCCACTATGTCCAAAATATATTTTGCCACATTTCCTATCAATTAGTGAAAAAATATTTTTTTGGGTTGAAAATACCCTAGTGTAGTTTCCACCAACCTTCCACCCGCTTCTAAATCGAGTTCGATCGATTATAATATTAAAATGACTTTGGTGCAACTCTAAGAGCATATGTAGCTCAATGAGCCTGGTTGGTTTGACCACCACCTAATCAACAAAAGACTTTTTCCAAAGACTTATATAGTGAAAAAGTCTCAAATAATTCTTAAAAAAACTTTTTCAAATAAAAGTCTTAAATAACTCCTATCAAAGACTTTTAAAAATATAAGTTTTAAATAACTCTTATCAAAGACTTTTAAAAATAAAAGTCTTTCAATAACTCTTATTGAAGACTTTTAAAAATAAAAGTCTTTCAAAGACTTTTATTTTCGAGTTTTAAAGATAAAAGTCTTTCAATAACTCTTATTGAAGACTTTTAAAAATAAGTCTTCGAAAGACTTTTATTTCTAACTTTTAAAAATAAAAGTCATTGAATAACTGTTATTCCGAGACTTTTAAAATAAAAGTTATAAAAGTTTCAAGCACTGTTATAAATACATTAATTAACACTCAATATCCGGTTGCTTTCATTAAGGAGAAGCAATTAACTATTACAAGTCAGCACACAAATTCTTGAAAAATACTATGAGGTTAATTTTTAGAAATAGATAATCCAGAACCGAAGTTGAAAAAGTGAATTATTTAACATACCCAAGTCCAGCTCCCAATAACATCGACAAAACATTTGACAATATGAGAGAATATAGAACCTCACGCGAAAAAAAAGAATTCTTGCCAATACGTTTCAAACGAATAGAATAGCCGTTGCCTTTCTTTTTATTTGGATGCTCGAATTTCCAGTCCCTGGGAAATGTAAAGAAACAATTTAATGTAAAAACTTATGAAAATGTGTGCGACCTACTTTGGTGGCTGCTGATCTGGCCGGCTATTCCATTCTTTTAACCAATCTGTATCCTTCTCATTTTCACCATCCTGAAGTAAATTTGTGTAGCGTCACGTAAAAAATAAAGGGGAGAAAAAGAAGCAATTATTATCTTAACATGAATTTTTAATACAAAAATACAAACTTTATTCCAATAATTAATATAAATATTTTTAAGTTCTTCATCCGGTGACAGTTCAGTGTTTGGACTATTTGGAGGCGATTTCGGACTAAATTGAAAGAGTTTAATATAAATATAAATATGAATTCATTAATTTGTCTACCTATCCCTTGGGGTATCACGACGTGAACTTGCTAATGACACAACGCGGCTAGAGGTATTCGATTCTCGTTGAGCTTCGCGCAATAAACGCAAATACTCCTCACCCGAGGAGAATGGTAAAGGCGTAATTCTGTCGGGGCTCTTAACACCAGCCAAAGCTGCAGCAGTACTTAACTCAATCCAAGACTCTAAAAAATGAAAAATGCAAAACTAGATCAATTAGTAATAAATCAAATTATCAAATCAGAGATTATTTTCGTTAACGCAATAATTAACATTACGTTAATTGAAAATTCCTCAGGAATATTTTAGGGAAAGATAAAGGGACAGAACACTAGACACATTCGCACTCTAGACATATATAAATATATATATATATATATATATATATATATATATATATATATATATATATATATATATATATATATATATATATATATAT
>OZ016503.1:41525967-41548168 GCA_963966595.1 Physocephala rufipes | reverse complement strand
ATATAATATATATATATATATATATATATATATATATATATATATATATATATATATATATATATATATATATATATATATATATATATATATATATATATATATATATATATATATATATATATATATATATATATATATATATATATATATATATATATATATATATATATATATATATATATATATATATATATATATATATATATATATATATATATATATATATATATATATATATATATATATATATATATATATATATATATATATATATATATATATATATATATATATATATATATATATATATATATATATATATATATATATATATATATATATATATATATATATATATATATATTTATATATATATATATATATATATATATATATATATATATATATATATATATATATATATATATATATATATATATATATATATATATATATATATATATATATATATATATATATATATATATATATATATATATATATATATATATATATATATATATATATATATATATATATATATATATATATATATATATATATATATATATATATATATATATATATATATATATATATATATATATATATATATATATATATATATATATATATATATATATATATATATATATATATATATATATATATATATATATATATATATATATATATATATATATATATATATATATATATATATATATATATATATATATATATATATATATATATATATATATATATATATATATATATATATATATATATATATATATATATATATATATATATATATATATATATATATATATATATATATATATATATATATATATATATATATATATATATATATATATATATATATATATATATATATATATATATATATATATATATATATATATATATATATATATATATATATATATATATATATATATATATATATATATATATATATATATATATATATATATATATATATATATATATATATATATATATATATATATATATATATATATATATATATATATATATATATATATATATATATATATATATATATATATATATATATATATATATATATATATATATATATATATATATATATATATATATATATATATATATATATATATATATATATATATATATATATATATATATATATATATATATATATATATATATATATATATATATATATATATATATATATATATATATATATATATATATATATATATATATATATATATATATATATATATATATATATATATATATATATATATATATATATATATATATATATATATATATATATATATATATATATATATATATATATATATATATATATAGCGAAATGAATTCGAATCCACATACATACAACAATTAAATAAATTCGGACAAAATCCCTGCATATTATTTTTGTTTTCGCAGTTATTGTTGTTGTTTTTTACGCTGATTACAAGAACAAAAGAATTTTTTGTCTATTCCCTTTGGGGGCGTGGCTAGAGCCCTTCAAAATTTGAAATGTAACTCAATATCTCCTAAACTGAGCCAGATATTCGGACTAAATTGGTACTCGAACAGGTCGAATGAATGAATGAATGAAAAAATTCATTCGATAGTTAAAATCATTCAATAACTAACCATCGATATTTAAAATCAGTCGATAGTTCCCAACACCAGCTTGTACCCACTAACCGGAGCAGTATCTTGGACAATTTGGCTGTAATAAATATACCCAGTGTGTGGCAACATTTGTGTTTTGGAAAATCTACCAATCAAATAAATCAAAACACTAAATATATAAAATTAAATTTGTTACCGCTCACCCAGCCAAGGTTTTCTTTTGCGAACCTAATACTTGCACATTACAGGCAGGCATTTTTGAAAGCTTTGTTAAGCCACCAGCAACGCCAAGCAACTTCGCTGCGGTCGAAGCACCTAAAAATTAAAAATGCCAATTAATATTCTTTGGCAATAGTGGTTGATACAGACCTATAATCATCGACAGATTGGGAGCAATAAATGTCATTTTACTTTCGACGTACTCGTATATGCGCGATTTAAAATTGTCCAGTTCAATTGCCATCTCACAAGCCTCGTCGATTTGTTGTCTCTCAGAGGCGGTGAGCTCGATGCTAACAATGATGCAAATAAATTATTTAAATGGGCTATCACCTTTTGTTACTATTCTTACCCTTGCGTTGTTGATGCCGTCACCGAAACAATCATAATAGTTGCTTGGGTTAAAATTGCCTGTAGGTTCTCGTTATTTTTCACTTGTTCTAGATCATTTCCCAGTTCTTTTACAGCCAACAAATATTCTATTTCTCCAACAATAAGGGAGTCCAGTTCTGGAAAACGCTTTTGGTACTTTCCTTTTGTAAATTTATGTATAAGAGCTACAAATGAAATTTATATTTTTGGTGCAGTATTTTCTTAAACGTATTATGCTTTGTTTACATATTTCATTGTCAATGTCCATTGCAATTGCGTTGGCTTCTACAATTAGTTGGTACTCGGGGTCCGACTCAACATTGCCCAGCATCTCAGACGTAGAACGCTGCCTACTAGCATAATATTCTATTTGTCGTAAAACATATTGCAAACGCTCCGAATCACGAAGTTTACAAAGTTCACGTATGGAATGCACTCCTGTATCTACATCCATCAAAGTAGTATTGGGTTTCAAGAGTTTGTCCACAACCTCATCAATCTCAACAGTGCCCTCATCCAAACCGTTATCAGCATCATTGAAAATTTCGTCCAAACCGTTATCGTTATCATCTTCTAGATCAGCTAGAAGCTCATCGGCAAGGGACATTATCCCGTGGAAGTAATTTATATACGAACCGAATAAAGACGAGATAATCTTTATCCTTGATAAAGACGAAAACGCTCAGATCAGTTATAGATATCCTTAAAGCAGAGCTAGGTAAACAGATAGGACACTTCGCACTAACCCACATGTAATTACTCTATACAATCAAAGAATGGTACAAATTTTGCTGGAATTTGGTACTTATTTCTTAGGAAACGTGTACTTGCGTTAACATCAATAAAAACATGGGCTCGAGTAGAAGGTGCGGTGGCTTTTAAACGTCAAAGGTTTGGTGAATATGGTAGAGTCTACGGAGGAATTTGATTAACTTTTTCACAAAATTTACTTCGTGATTGTTAAAAACAGTTCAATGTCGAATATAGAAATAACTGTGCAGAAATTGGATATTGTTTTTGGTCTCTTAAGTTTTTAAAACAAATGATTGGGTACTGATTTGGGAGATATACTGCTCGGTGAAACCCCGTTACAATCGTTGCGAAAATCACTAGTTTTGCTTATTTTTGGTGAAACATGTTATTTTCGGAAAATTAGATGAAAGTAAACAATAACAACAACATGGTACAAGTTCACGTTCAGTGATGTAAACAATCCATAAAAAATAGACGTCGAATACTTTTTCGCGTGGTGAATTGGGAGTGCCCTATCTCTTTATCTCTGATCAGAGATAAAGAAATAGGACACTTCGCGTTAGAGGTATTGAGATAGGACACTTCTGAAAATTGCAACTCTGGTTTTAGATTTGACGTAGAAATGTAAAGTAGTGCTAACCGAAAGAGCCGGACATTGATGCCAGGGTTTACTCAGAAACTCACCTTATGCTTCCCAAATGACTTAATTCTTACGATCAAACTAACCTACGGCATAGGTAAAGAGATAGGAAACTTATCAAAGAGCATCTCTGGTTCTTTTTTGTAAAGTGTGTTAGTGAGTTTCATGCCGACAATCCATAGAATTCCCGGAAATCGACGTTACATGCCCAAAAAATTCGCGGGATTACTAGTTACAGGCCCCAACAATCACTCAGTTTCGGACACTAATGAAAACTCTGCATACAATTCCCACCAACTTTGTTTTGATATTTTAACTTACTCATGGATCCATAAAATTAAATTTTATTTCATGTACACTTTCATGCTTTAAGCTGTGTACATGCAATATTTGCATATTTTGTTTGATAACCATAATATATGTATATTAATTTATTGGCGAAACTTTCGCGGTTTTGTAGGCATGAGAAAATTAACGAAATGAAATTTCATGTAATATTTTAGCAAAGCAAAGCGTACCAAGGAGGGAAAAATAAATTTAACAAATATATAAAATAATTCGCTTAAACAAATTCTGCAAGTTGCTTTATTAAAGTATATTGGAACGAGTTTCCGTCATCCCTTGCCACGTTAGGTTTGGAAACAAACCAGTTTCGGCGATTTGCCTGAACGACATCAGACACTGAAGATGGCACATCGCCGAAACCGGTTTGTCTCCAAACCTAACGTGACAAGGGATGACAGAAACTCGTTCCAATATACTTCAACATCCAACCCTGTCGGAAACCTCAACGAACATCAACTTGCTTTATTAACAATACCCTGAAGCCAAGTGGAGGACTTTGTTTTGAATTTCCATGTTTGCTAACATGCTTACATAACATTCTCATATAGTGTCGTACGTGACATAACTATGGTGAACTACGCATCCTATAATCATGCAATATCCCTGTACGTGCGTTTCGATCGTGTAAAATTTTGGTATTGATTTGTTACAATATTTTGTGTGAAAAGACTTTCCTATCACATTATCTCTGCTTATCACACTATCTTTGGTCATTACAAACAGCGCTATCTGTTCCCGCTACCAGTTTTTCATTGCGTTGTGGGCAATAGATAAAACTGTTATCTCTTTTTTGAACAACATATTTATTTGACGCGCTTGATTTTTCTTCATCAAAATGAAAAATCGCGATCAACAGAAAATCCTTAACGAGGAAGAAGTTTCTAAATCTAAGATTACTTCAGTTACCGTCTCACAGATAAATTCAGATATAATTACTTTGGTTCGTATGACCTATATTGCAAAATATTAATTTGCTAATTATAAAATGAATTCAAGTTAGCCGCGAAGTATTGGTCGCCCGAAACTCGAATGAATCATTTGCCATACGATGCAGGGATAATTGAAGACATATATGAACGAGAAATTCAAAGCTCGAGCCACCCAACACGTCGTATAATGATGCTCGAATTTAGTCAATACCTGGAGAGATATCTGTGGCCTAATTATAAATCGTCGTTGGCGACGCATTCTCATGTCCTCTCTATTGTAATGATGGTAAATGAGAAATTTCGGGAACGTGTTGATGTATGGCATATATTTCAAAAAGAACCGGCAGAGTTTCCAGGTCTTTTCCGACAAGTATTGGATTTAAGTTTACCTGGAAATACCACATATTCCCCAAAGATGCGCGAAAGAACGGCGTTGATAATTTTCCTAAATCATTGTTTCAATAGCATGGAAATTGGATTGTGCCGTGAGCAGGTGAAGAGACTGGTTTCACTTTCTATGTGGATTTGTTTGCAACCGAGTAAGTAAAGAGGTAGATTTTTATGAACATTACACCGAAAATGATGCTATGCAAACCAGGAAGGCGTGAACAGGAACTACGGGAAAATCCCGAATGGCAAAGGTATTGGAAAAAAATTCAAAGGAGGGAAAAGGGCGAAAGTAAACCGGAGATTCAATGGGAGCGCTGCTTTTTACAGGTTAGCGCACTTTGTAAGCATAATATAAATAAATGGTTTTGATTTTGAAAATTTTCCATTCTTTAAGAACCTAATAATTAATTTTCTCAACATTGTGGAAGCTATACCATCGGAGGGTCACATTGACCGCGATATTATTCAGTATTGCGAACGGTTCCTAGAATTTATTGTTGATTTGGAAGCCCTACTGCCGACACGCCGATTTTTTAATACTGTTTTGGATGATAGCCATTTATTGGTACGTGCAAAAATAAGCAATTTGGTGCAGCGTCCTGACGGCAGATTATTTTGTCAGGTGAGTTTTCAATTTTTTTCACCTTGTTCAAAAATCTAAAAGTTAAAAAATGGAACACATGACTGACCGTCATATTAGGGTAATCTAAACTTGACCTACCCATGATAGGAATTTTTTTTTATTTATTTATTTTAAAAATGTGCGTTATTTTAACAGTAGAGGCATATAGTATTAACACTTAAGTACTCTTCCTTTAAAATCCACACCCTTGTCATAAAAGGGTAACACGATACGCCATATCTTACTGCTAGCAGGATTAGAGCTATGCAATACAGTAGACGATAAGAAAATCATCTGGCATAAATAGTTACAGCATGAAAATGTTTGTAGGGATGGTGGTTTTAAAATTTGTAAATATGAGATTAATTTAATAGTCTTTAGTAGTCATTGTTTTAAGATCTAGCAGTCATTGGTATTCATATAGTGTAATTCATCTCCCCAGTCATTTGTGGAAGGTGGTTCATTGTAGCAGCACGCTTTGCGTAGCAAAAAGGTAACATGTTTCTGTCTTATAATGCAAATGTAAAATATAAGTGGTGCTTGAAGAGCATTTACAATAATATGTGCGTAAACAAGGCTATCATACTGCAACCAAGACATCACCAAGAACATCCATGGCATAGTCATTATCAGCAGCAGCAAAGAGAACATTATGAAACTGAAATAATACAATGAATAATTTCAACAAATTTAATGCAGTAAAATTATATCGTTCCTACTTATTCCGTAACTTATGCTGTATTCTGCCATACACATTTCTGCGATTTATTAACTTTAGCGTTGTTACATAGAAGAACATATCAATAACAATTGTGCAAGCGATAGGAGCAAAAAATATGGTAATGCCCAGCCAGCCGATTGTTTCTTGATTTGCCAAAATGTGCTGTTGTTTATATGGATCGGCATCCAGGAAGAAGTGTGCGAATACTGCTGTGGAGGTCATAAGTATGGTACTTCCCCAAGCATAAACGGAATAGTAGCAATATTTGCGCCCATCGGTTATACGTAAGAAAACATTACGAGACCGGAAGGTTTTCCAGATGTAATAACCAAGGCTATTTACCCAGAAGAATGCCGCGAGAAGGCTGATATAGAGCACAGTATCTGTTTGGATTTGAGACAAATATTAGTGGTGCCTCATAAAGCAAGGATCTGGTATATATAAAAACCTGCTGCAATAAAACTGACGTGATTTGTAAATTCTGTAAATATACACACAAACTCTGCGATCTGATTGATCATTAAGCATACCGTTACTGTAGTTATTATATTTCCCACAAGATCTCTAAACAGAAATATATATATATGAACAATATGTACCATTATAATGTGCACTAATGAAGCGTGTTTACCTCAATGTTGGAAGAATGAAATATATTATAGCAATAATTAGCAAGAGAATTATTGAAATCGCATGAAAAATTGGATTTAATATTCTCCGCATCAGGAAGCTTGTGTCACTCCATAACAACTCTTTCTTAGCGTAGCAGATATTTGCGTATAGAACTTGGCGGTGTTTATCTCTAGTTGAAATGGCCTGTAAATAAAGATCAACATATGACACCGAAAGAAATAAAGAAGCAAACAACACAACAGTATCTGGGCCTGCTATAATAGTAGACAAGTATTAATTCGTTTTGGAATTACATACCCTATCTATGCAATATTGTCCTTGAACGTAATCATAAAATAAAGGCTTCCGTTCATCATCGAGGTCTTGATCATAGATAGTTTGTTCGTAAAATTCTTCACCTGTATTTGTGTAGTGCCGCAGTTTTCCATCATTCATAAGAACCAGCTTATCGGTGCTCTGAAATACAAATAATTATTCATTGTTTTGATGTGAACCAAAACATACATCTTTGTAATGATAGATGTGCCATGTTTGCATCGAACCACAAGCCGGAATACCAATTACAAACTTATAATGTACTGACACATTGTGATCACCGCGGTAGTTGGTAAAAAGCGGTCGGAAATGATCTGAAAATATTAAGAGAGAAAGAAAAAATTGAAGAGCTTTTAATAAATTAATATTTCATAAAACGAACTTGAAGTGAAAATGTAGTTGAATATATCTTGTTTGCCGCAAGACAACTAAAAACACTTAGCTCCGTCGATCCTAACAACAGTGGTTCACTGAATTTTTTACAGTTGAACAAAGGAACTGATCAGAAATTTGTAAGTTAGCGCGTCCTGTCTAAACCAATTTATATGACGGAGTATACATATATTATGGCTTTTTCAGCCGACATTTCACTTAATTGTGTTGGCAATTTGATCTATACAATATGATCCCCACTAACTTAATAGCTTTTGTTTGATACTGAACATATTTCATAAAACGAACTTGAAGTGAAAATGTAGTTGAATATATCTTGTTTGCCGCAAGACAACTAAAAACACTTAGCTCCGTCGATCCTAACAACAGTGGTTCACTGAATTTTTTACAGTTGAACAAAGGAACTGATCAGAAATTTGTAAGTTAGCGCGTCCTGTCTAAACCAATTTATATGACGGAGTATACATATATTATGGCTTTTTCAGCCGACATTTCACTTAATTGTGTTGGCCATTTGATCTATACAATATGATCCCCACTAACTTAATAGCTTTTGCTTGATACTGAACATATATCCATAGAGAATTATGGTGCCAATGAACATTTTTAGAACTCTCTATGTTTATTTTCAAATTACTAATTTTTGTATCCCATACTCAGGAGGCTGATTTAGGCCAGCCCGTCAGCCTGTCTGTTATCTGTCTATTTCTGGAGAAATCATGATTACGGGAGAACGAAAAAGAATATTCTCATTAAATTTGACACAAATATGCTCTACTGTTATAAGTCGTCTGGTATTGAAAAAGGGTAAAAAATCTGACGAGAACCACTCAACTTCTGATACATAATATTAATATATCTACGTGTATATTTCACTTTCGACGTTTGTGTGTGGAATTGCTTGAAAAAGTTTATTGCTCCAACTCACCTAAGAGTAAAAATTATGTCGGGATGGCAATTACATTATTCCATGTAGAAACTTTTTGAAGAAAATTGTGTTGAAGATGATTAGTACATAGTAACATTCACATTGTCAAGTGGAGGTAAATGTGATATTAAAAAGTTTTAGGGTGAAGTTAACGTTCTTACTTGTTTTAATAATGCTGGTATAACGATTGATGGCAAAATAATGTTACGATTAGAATTGGTTACATGAGTTCTTCCTTGAGAGCACCTATAGTATTTGCCCCGTTGTTTTGTGATACTCTCTACTAGCTAGCTAAATTGACAGTGAATTTTAATAGTGGGTTTTACTTCAATATAATCGTTGAATGAACGTAATGCAGACCCCTCATTATGAATTTCATTTTAAGGACTTCGGATCGCTTTTATTAGCGTAATTTACAGCTTTATAGGATTAGCTTCTTATGAAAATCTCATTTGGCGTGTTGGATTTTTTAAAAAATCTATAGTTTATGCACATTATTAAGTTTTCGTTAAATTTTGACCAAATGAAATCATTTTGAGTAGTATAAATATTATTTTAAAATAATATTCGATAATTGTTGTACTTGTTGGACTATGTTAAGTAGATAATTACTTTGTATAGATAATTTATTGCATAGATTTCTCCTTAATTCTTACCGCTTTCATTTACTTGCATGCACACATCATCCACCCGTATTTCGAATTTTTCGCAGCACTTATTCACCAGCACTCGTTGATCATCCGCTCTTGTCACGCTTAAGGTATGCCGTCGTTTAAAATTCAATTTTTTGGTGGTTTCAATTTCAGTCTTCGCACTTGTTGTAACTTGGGAGGTTATTGTTAGAAGACAATTGAGGAGGATTAGCGATAAAAGCATTCCTCTTGCCTCACGTTTCTGTTGAGAATGCCTTTCTATTGTTATTAATTTTATTCCCCTCATCCACATCCTCCGAAAGTTACCGAAGTTTATTTACTTTACTGTTTTACTGCTTGTTGCAAAAGTTGAGGTGTTCTGGATTTGAATGAACAAAATTTCAGAATTTATTAATCTCGTATTCCGAAATGTGTCGATACTTTTATGTGAAAAAACTTTGGATTCTCGAAAGAATGCTAATGTCAGAGTTGTGATCCTTGTTGCGCTCAAAGGTATATATTTTGCGGAGACAAATATTAATTATTCTACTAAAAAAACAAATATTAATTATTCTTTATGAAAAAAGTTTTCATAAAGAAAAGGCGCTCTAGGATAAAATTATATTTTTATTAGCCTTCCATTGGCACACCATTTATATAATTTCCTCAGTTTATATATTGTTTATATATAGATATAGGCAAAGTAGCTTTAACTTTTAGACCATACGTTGTGAGATGTGAGATCGGGATGTGATTTACCACAATAACAAAAGTTTTCAAAACAAATTAGAGAACTTTTGTAATTCCGATGTTATATTGCAAATTTTTGACTGATCAAAATTGTTCTTGTTCCTAAAAATCTATCAACTCTTTTGAAGAGCTTGTTAACATGAGAAAAGAAGCTTCTGACAGGGCAATTGAAAATTTGCCGTTCACAAAATTCCAATCAAAACATTGTGGTTAAATAAAATAGCATTTGGGTTTAGTATTAAAAAACTTTTTGAACAGATATGGGACCATTATTCAAAGAAAATTCACAAAAAGACTTTGTTGTTTGGCAAATTCATAAACTGGATGTTTCTGATTAATTGTGCTAAGTATTTGGAAATGAGGAAGATTAACGCATTAAACAAGTTGATTTATTGTTCTCCTTTCATAAGTTTGCTCTCTCGCCAGTTTTACGGGGAATATGTCTTTAATATTAAAAATATGTGCGCCTATATCTCGTAAACTATAAAAAAACAGCTAGTTCACCAAAAGCCAGCCGGTAGTAACATCTTTCATTATATAAATATTTAATTTAGTTTATTAATTTTTTTCTCTAAAATATGTGTAATTAACCTCGGGAAAAATATTTATAAAGGCTTCCTAACTTTCTGAGAATATTTTTCTGTAGAAATCCATTAAGTTTAAGAGAAAACACTTTATAGCTCACAATTACTTATAAGTACTTCCTTGCAGGACACAACACTGATCCACGATCTAGTCTTTTCACACACCAAGAAATGAATAAACCCTTCACGTGGAGGGATTTACGCTGTCGATATGAATTTTTACTAATGTGAAAGAAATTTACGTATACATTATATAATAATTATCGAGCGTTGTATACTCAAAAGTTATTTATGGTAATTTTTTCCAATGACTCAGAAAATAAAAGCTTTAGCTTAAATGAAGGACTTGATTACAGCTTCAATTTCTTGTTACTGTTTCTGGTGGTGTTGGTAACATCAGCAAACAATTAAAAATGCTTAGCTCACGTTTCGTTTCGGAATAATGACCCTTTAAAAATCTAAAGTAATTTAGCTATATCTCAGAAACAATGAATGAGAGACATATAAGGAGACGCAACAACAAGGTCTTTTTTAAGGTAATAACCATTTTATTGAAATAACCGCTATTTTATGCTATCTTCACAAATGTATTTTTAGTACTCTCTTCTTTTGTATTTTTATTTTTTACATTGTAAAATGTGTAATTAATCTACACAAATATGTTAGTGAACGAATATTTCTTTGGTTTTCCGTTATTTTTTCATTAAATTCTAAATGTGAGAGAAAATCGTATGGTAAAAATCAGAAGTAAATTTAAACAAAATTATTTGTGTTGAAAAAAATATGTTTAAAATGTAAAAAAAGGCGCAGGACAATAGCAGGACTGCAAATTTGCGTTTGATAGATTAACAGCCTTATAATGTATCACGATACGAAAACGTAATCTTCGATTTTCTTTTGCTATTTTCCCGCTTTTCTTCGATTTAACGAAGAAATAATGAAGAAGAATGCCAAAATAACGATAACGAAAACGTAACGAACACGAATCGAAAACTAGATTTTTGTTGGTGTTTTTTACATACATTCCCGTGTTCGATTGGAAATCACTTCATAATGTATCACGAATACTTCACGAAAGGGTTGTCAAAATTGATGATAACAAAAAAGCGTTCGTCAAAGCAAAGAAGCATTGCTGCTTATGAGTGCAAGGAGAGGAGAAGTGGAAGGAGGTAAACAAGCGCACATTTTCTGTAGATGCCAACAACGATAAATTGGAAATGAAACGAAGTGAACGAAGAGGTTTCATTATCAGAGCCTCATTCCAGCTTAGTTTTTGTTTCGAGTTCGTCAACGTTTTCGAATCGTGTTCGTATCGTGATACATTATAAGGCTGTAGGTAAAGTAAAATATACTCGATAAAATCTGGAACGATTTTCCGTCATCCCTAGTCAAATTTGGTTTGTAGACAAACCGGTTTCGGCGATGTGCCATCTTCAGTGTCTGTTTTCGTTCTCCGAAATAAAATATACTCATCTTTTGACACTTTGGGCAATCAAAAATTTGCAATATAACATCGGTAAACCTGTTAACCCTTATTAAACCCAACATTACCGTCAATTACACTTAATTGCATTTAATTTTTGTGCAACTGGAATTGAGGTGAAATTGAATTTCAAAAGTGTGTATTATCCCCCGTTTTGTATATATGCAGTGTCCCGTGTGGTGTGAGCATTTAAAGTATATCTGGAGATGTTCATTGCATACATTCTTACAACCGCCTTCTATGCGAGTATACCTTGCATTTTGAAGGAAATTGAACACAAACATCTGTCTCTCCGTTTCTGAGTAGTTTCCTTAAATGTTTGTTTTCATCTTGATTTCCTTTGCGAGCTTATTTAATTTTGACATTCAATTTGTTTAATAATTTTTGTGTTACGCATATGTCAATAAAACCTTTCTCCTGAATGCTGGCTTTGATGAATAAGCGAATATTTGTTCGCGATCACATTCACATGTCCGATCGTAAATTTAAACTACAAATCTGTCTATAACACTAATTTTATGTTTTAATGTTGCTCTTTTAAGTCCTTCGTTAATCTTGCGAATTAAGTTCAACTAGATCTTAGTATTTTAAGTATGTAAAATTTTTACATATGCTGCTTAGTAGCAACTCACTCCAATCCTCGTTTGGGATGGCCGTTTTCTACTGGGAGAAATGGGCTACTGATTCATGGTTGTGAAGTTTCCCTACTACCGCACTAAAAATGGAGAGTGTAGTTTATAATACAACGAGTATTTCCATATGCTATGTTTTTCCCTTTCTTTCTTTCTCTCACTAAGTTTTTGTTTAGCTCATTTTATTCTGTTAACTCAAATAACGTGGATGGCTCAAACAAGGCTTAAAAATACTTTTACTTTACTGGCTTATAATAGCTTGAACCACAATGAAATCTCTCATCAAGTCGCCGGCTGTAGCGATGAAAGTAGTGATATTCGATTAATATGTATATATTATTTTTATTTTTATTGAATGTAATTGCCTTCGTTTTTGAAATTAACAACGACTGAAAATGACTTTATTACACAAGCAGAAAAGAATGGAAAGACTGCGACGCTGGCTTTGAGAAGACGTCAGAATTTTTATAGTTTATTTTACTATAAAAAGACGGTCGAAATTTTTATAGTATACAAAACGTTCGTCAGCTTCCTCAGATAAAGTATGTTTGCCATTAGCAATCCATTTGCTTGCGCGCAACAAAAACACCCTCTACCCTAACGACGTCGTGAATGTTACTGAATAATTTTTACGACGCCGCTTCACTCACACCCAAGCAAAAGGTTCCTCGCTCGCGTTTTATTCGCTAGCTGTTTCGGTACTGGCACTCAACCGGGACTGCTTGATGCCGGCTTCGGCATCCAGTTTTTGCCTAGAATGCACTGATAAGCACTAACAATGTTTGTTTATTCGCGCCCAACGAAATTTTATCTGCTGCTTAACTATAACCTCTCGAAGGAGAGAAAAATGACAGCAAGCACAAAAGGGAAACGAAAAAGCGTCATAGTTTTGTATAATAAGGTGTAATAAGGCCATAAATGTGTAAATATATGAAATCTTGCTGTTTTCGCTATAACTGTAATTAATAAATAAAACGTCAAATTTTCTTTTAACCCTTTATTATTTTTTTTCATTTATAGTAGTGGTTCTAAAATAATTTTGATATAATAAACTGAAAACTGATAAAAAAACTGATACTGATACAAACAAATTTCAGATACTATAAAACATGGTTCTGAAATTCAAGTGAACATTTATGAAATATTTTGAAATGTGATAAACAGCACGTAATTCACCCCCTTAAAATGTAAGGCGAAACGTACTACGTTTTTTGGTCTCCCTTTTGTGTTGTCCTCAGTTTTTACTCGATTTGACAGCTTCTAGATAAGCAACAGATAAAAATATGGCCGCTGGCATCTCCAACGAAATAAACAATTTTTGTTTGTGCCTTTCAATGCATTCCAGGCGATAACGAAAGCAACGGGCAAAATGTCAGGCGAAATTTGCGACGAAATATGACGAAACCAAAAAGGTTTCGTCGGTCAAATCTTTAAGCAGTTTTTATTGCTTTCTACAGCCGAAGTTCTTTCCCTCATTCACTTCTCTCATTCCTTCATTCACTCGCCCTTTTATTTTGCTTTTTAACACAGAGATAACAGCTTAATCTTCAGCGATTTGAACGCCGCAGGAGTTGTGTGTGTATACAACAATACCACAAATCCGTTGCTCTTGTTTGATTAATTGGGTATCGGGTTTTACTCGCGTTTTACTAAAACTATGGATTAAATATAATGGTTGAATTATTCGATAATTTCTGGTAATTACTAATTCTGAGAGGCACATTTACTCGTTTAATGATTTCTAAATGACTAAAAACTAGCGGAAAAAACTTTCGAATAAATGGTTAGTTCATAACTACCGAATAATTATATATCATATATTCGATAGCTCCCAACACTAGCAACAAACCAATGGAAAATGGAACTACAATCGTAGAAGTCCGACGAAGGACGACGAAAGTTCTACATTTTGACCATACCGGCGCGTATTTTTTCGAAGTCGGCATCAACGACTCGTTTCGTCCTCGTCTTACATTTTGAGGGGTTAGAAAGTATCAATTTTATTTCATAAACGGGCACTAGTTTCAGAATTCGTTATTTTAATTCCAATAAGCATCAAACATATTTCAGAAACTATCAAATGTGGTTATAGAATTAAAGTGGCCAATCTCAATCTCAGTGGCCATTTCAGTATAAAATTGAAGCTTTCTGAAGCACAATTTGAAAAGGTGTGATTTGTTCTTAAGCAGAAACACGACAGCCGAAAGCAACTTCAAGAGAGGACAGCCAGCAAATGTTCGGCCCTAAATTAATATAGGAGAGTAGCATGTTCAAGTACCAATTCAAAAACAAATGTAAAAACAACGACAAATGTATAAAGAAATACAACAAAGAAAACTAGGAACAGTCTAGGAACAGCTTTGGCATCAAATTAGGGAAGCAAAATGGAAATCAAACTTTTTTTGACCTCCAGTAGAGCCCATGTAATTTCGACAGCCGAGAAATAAATTGCATATCGCTACTTAATCTCAATTTATGCTTTATATTTCTTGTAGTTCACTCTTCTAGTTCATACAACAGTATATGTTCTGTTTGCCTGTTCGTTAACGACTACATTTTATCGTCCAATTTTTCTCAGTTCGCTCTTTTATACAGTATACAGTCTTTTAGTTCAATATATCGTTATTTTAGTTCAATACAAGTTCGTTCGTCCTTCTAGTTCATAATACAGTATGTGTTTTGTTTGTTCCGTCGTTACCGGTTTGAGTTCCAAGGTATCGTCCAACTTTTCCTAACTTCTCTTAGCTCGCTTCTTCTAAAATTTGGAAAAGTTTGTTTCTGTGAGTTCCAAACACGACTCAAAATTTTCATCTGTTAGTTTGTTTAATTATATTTATGAATGTTTGTTTGTTGTTTGTTTGTTTGTTGTTTGTTTGTTTAATTATATTTATGAATGAAATTCCCTCCTATCTCGAATATACCGCGTCGATAACAGACAGCACACCAAATGCCGGCGTCATCGTCTCACTGTAGCAATCTGCAAGAGTATTCCACACGGCGAATATAAGTGTCTCATGGCATTTCTTTCAGTGCTGTGTTCTTTTGTATCGTAACTACATACATTTCCGAACTTGCAGATTGCCCAAGTAATCTTTACCTCATCTATATGTCTCAATTTTGTTTATATGCCATGAATGAATACTATCTGGCTGTGTAGACTCCAATATTATAAATTTTTATTGTAAATAATGAACGAATTTAACTTCGTTGGTCTTCTAGTTTCGAAACTATGATAAATTTTAATCACTTTAAGCTCTAAAGTCTCGTCCATGTATTGGTGTTGATATATTATTTTTGAAGTCCATTGCAAATGATATTATTTTTGAAGTTTGTATATTTTTATTTTTAAACTGATTTTGATCCATTCCTCACGTTTTCATCACGAGTATTAAACATGCAGTGAAAATGATATTTTGTTAAATGTAAAAAAATAATTGTTATTTATTTATTTTAAACTTAATTATTAATTATTTAATAATTTTAAATTTAAACGTATACCAATTTTTAATATGATTAATAAATATTTAATTTGAATGAATTTGAATTTATTGGCAGCTGCTTGATATGCTGAAATTCTACGCTAGTTTTGAAATAAATGACGTTACCGGCGATTCATTAACTGATCACGACATGACCCAAATTCACTACAGAAGAATCACCTCGTTGCAGCGCGCTGTTTTTGCAAAGTTTCCGAAACTTAGACTGTTTGCTCTTTCAAATGTGGCCAACGTTGATATTCGCTCCGCTTTGGAACGTCACTTTGGTACATTAAATGCAAAAGCATTAAAAGATATAGCTCATTTTTTAAATCTTGTGCCCGAAATCTTGGAACCGCCATTTGATTGGCACCGACATGACGAAGAGTTTTTAAAAGAGCTTTTAATTTCACGACATGAGCGGCGTTGTTCCCAGTTAGAAGCATTGAACGAGATGCCACTTTATCCTACTGAAGCTATTATTTGGGATGAAAATATTGTACCGTCTGAATATTTCTCCGGTGATGATTGTCTGGCGCTCCCTAAATTGAATTTGCAATTTTTAACATTGCACGATTATCTGCTCCGCAATTTTAATTTATTTCGTTTGGAATCTACTTTTGAAATTCGGCAAGATATTGAGGACGCCGTCAGCCGCATGCTTCCATGGAAATCAGAAGAGAGTACCGATGTGGTATTTGGTGGTTGGGCGCGAATGGCATTGCCGATCGCCTCATTTGCTATTGTGGAGGTAGCAAAGCCTCATATTGGAGAGAAAAAACCATCACGAGTCCGAGCAGATGTTTCAGTGACTTTATCCGTTCGAAAGGAAATCAAAGAAGAATGGGAAAGCCTCAGGAAGCACGATGTTTGTTTTTTGGTCACTGTTAAGCCAACTCAACCGTATGGTACAAAGTATAATCAACGGGAACCATTTTTGCCACAAGTGGGCCTAGTATGTGTGCGTGGTTGCGAAATTGAAGGCATGCTTGATTCAAATGGAGAAGTTCTTGAGGATGGACCCGAACCACGACCCATACTCACGGGTGAGAAGCGTAGTTATCGTGTGTGGTTGGATTCCAATCAATATCAAATGGATATGAATGCACTTGAAAGCGTAGGCTTTTTATTTTTAAAAAATTAATTTCAACGGAATGCATATTATATTTTTTTCTTATCGTATGTCAACTTGTTACTCAGGGAATCGAGGATATTTATGATGGCTTCAATATTATTATTCGGCGAAAGCCAAAGGAAAATAACTTTAAAGCGGTGCTTGAGACAATCAGACATCTGATGAATACGGCATGTGTCGTACCACCCTGGCTGCATGACATACTTTTGGGATATGGTGATCCGAGCGCGGCACATTACAGTAATATGACGCAACAGGTATACTCTTAGAAGAACTGGATGATAATGGTTTAACATCTTTATTTCTTATCATAGGAGCGCGTTCTCGATTTCAATGACACATTCATAGATTTTCAACATTTGAATGAATCCTTCCCGAACTATGAAATTCGATGTGAAGCAAGAAAAGAGGACTCGTTACCACCTTATCGACTATTATTTAAAGACGTACCAGAAACAAATGAAGATGGCAGCAGATCTACAAACGATTTATTGCCTAAGGAAATTATTGTGAGACCGTATAGTATCGTTAGCCGTGGTCCCTACAGTTCAAACGCACCGAAGAGGTATTTTGAATAATTAATTCTTGTTCAATTTTTGTAGTATCGGAATTCTCTATGCTCGCAGAAATTCTGTGCGATTCACCGCGACACAGGTAGAGGCAATACGATCCGGTATGCAACCAGGTCTCACACTTGTTGTTGGCCCACCAGGCACTGGCAAAACTGATGTTGCTGTTCAAATTATTTCAAATATCTATCACAATAATCCCAATGAGCGAACTCTTATTGTTACACACTCTAATCAAGCCCTCAATCAACTTTTTGAGAAAATCATGACTTTAGACATTGACGAAAGGCATCTTCTGCGATTAGGACACGGTGAAGAAGCTCTTGAAACCGAGAAGGACTTCAGTCGTTACGGACGTGTTAATTATGTGCTTTCAAAGCGCATAGAATTGTTGAAGCTAGTTCACAAACTCCAGGAGTCGTTAAATGTACCTGGAGACAATGCCTACACTTGTGAAACAGCTGGATATTTCTATTTATACAATGTGATGGCTCGCTGGGAAAAGTTTCAAACTCAGGTCAATTCCGTTAAGACATCAGAATCCCGAATTTGGAGTCGGATCTTTGAGACGGAATTTCCTTTTATTAAATTCTTTAGCGATGCTCCACAGCCCCTCTTCAGGGGGAATAGTTTTGAGGACTACATGCATATTGCGGAGTCGTGCTTTCGTTATATTTCACACATATTCAGTGAGTTAGAAGAATTTCGAGCATTCGAATTGCTCCGTAGTGGGATTGATCGATCAAGGTATTTGCTGGTTAAGGAAGCGAAAATCATTGCGATGACATGTACACATGCTGCGTTAAAGAGGAAGGAACTGGTTAATCTCGGCTTTAAATATGACAACGTTTTAATGGAGGAATCAGCACAAATCCTGGAAATTGAAACATTTATTCCTCTCCTGCTTCAAAATCCCATGGACGGCTTTAACAGACTGAAACGCTGGATTATGATTGGAGATCATCACCAGTTGCCGCCAGTCATTAAGAATATGGCATTTCAAAAGTATTCGAATATGGAACAAAGCTTATTTACACGGATGGTACGCCTCGGTGTACCAACCATTGAACTCGATAGGCAAGGACGTGCTCGGTCCAGGTACACCCGCCAGTTCTTTAACTCTTTTCTTCGATATATGATTGTGTTTAAATTGCAGCATATGTGCTTTGTATAAATGGCGCTATAAATGTCTGGATGATCTAGATCACATATTGCATGGAGAAGAGTATAAAAGGGCTAACGCGGGATTTTTATACGACTATCAACTTATTAATGTGGAAGATTTCAATGGCATCGGGGAATCTGAGCCAAACCCTTACTTTTTTCAGGTAAGCATATTTTTTTAGAATTCTAAATGAATTTTAACAAATATTTGAAATATTTAAAGAATCTCGCAGAAGCTGAATATATCGTTGCTGTTTATATGTACATGCGTTTGTTGGGCTATCCCGCGGAGAAGATTTCAATACTTACGACATATAATGGACAGAAGCACTTGATAAGAGATGTGGTCGAGCTCCGATGCGGCAAGAATCCAGTTATAGGCTGGCCGAGTAAAATAACGACTGTCGACAAATACCAAGGCCAACAAAATGATTATATTCTGATTTCCCTGGTCCGCACTAAATCTGTTGGTCATTTACGTGACGTACGTCGCTTGATCGTCGCTATGAGCCGTGCACGTTTAGGTCTTTATATTTTTGGTAGAGTCGCGCTTTTCAAAAATTGCTTTGAACTTCAACCAACCTTTAAACTGGTATATTCCTAAAATATAATGGATCAATCAATTATTTCATTGTTCACAAAACCTTCATATTTAGTTAACCAAACGCCTTCAGCTATTGAATTTGGTTGATGGAGAAACTCATCCAACGCAAAGGCTTGCAGGAGATGAAGAGAATGTCCGAAATGTGAAGGAAATTAGTGGCATGGCTGAAATGGCTAATCATGTCTACAATTTGTATATACAACAAATTGATAAAATACAAGACAAAATTCTTACTGAAGGTGATATGCTGATGTACGATGAGGTGCCACAAAAATCTCAAACTGATGCTGATGACGAGCCCCCATCGAAACGTAAAATGAAGTCAGTTGTTAAGAAAAATGTCTTTGTGACAACGGAAATAATTAATGAAATTAGTGTTGAAGATGAAGATGAAGCGAATAAGCAACAATATGGGGGCATAACTATTAATAAAGAACAATTATCGAGCCCTCAAAGCTCAGAGTTGGAGGTACAAATGGTTACTTCAATCCAGCAGGACGACTTATCTGATTCTGTGCATCAGCCCCAGGGAGATGTTGATATGTGTTAATTTCCTCCTGATAATGAAAAAAGCTTACAAGTTTATTTAATCAATCTTTTAAATTTATTTTCACATATATTACATTTAATGTTTACAGATACTGAGTACATTATTTTTTCGGTGCAGTTATACCTTCAAGTTGTGCTTTTAATTGTGTGTTGGTTTTCTTAAGGAATGCTACCTCTTCTGCGAACTTCTTTTCCTCCGAAGAACGTAATTCGAGATTACGTCGCTCTGCCTGTTCATTTTGAAGCTTCATGTCGGTAATTATTTCCTCGAGGGATTCCTTGTCCGCTTCCAGAGTTTTCACACGATCCCGCAACATTTCCTTTTCTTCGTGCGCCTGCAGTGCCTTGCGCATTCCAAAGGCTACAGAGCTGCAGTACAGCGTTTCAAATGCTTCCATGGACATAGCTATTTCATCGCGTATCCGTAATAAGAGTAGTCCTCGCTCAGAACAATTAATGCACACTTCTCGTATGATTTCATCTTTGGATTAAATATGGAAATGGAAATAAAAGTCGTAGAAAATTTATTTATAACAGATCTTATACCAAAACATTGAGAGTATAATTCGCGTCTTATGGGACATATTCCTGTCTCACGGGCTTGAGTCTGTTGCAAACGCGTGTCGAGCATTTCTTGCAAATTAATGACATCTTGTCGAGTTGCTGGAGTTGTCGAAACCTGGAATTTCACATATGATATTTGTAATCTATTAATAATCAAACTATTTAAACCGTTTGTTGCCACAATTGGCCATTTTCTTCCCAACACCGTGGTGGTAAAATAGAATTTAGAATCTCTTCAGTCTCCTTCTTGGAATCCAACAATGCTCCAGCAGTTTGTGGTCGTTTTAATTCCTGTCAATTTGATATCAATCATATGAATATATATATATATATATATATATATATATATATATATATATATATATATATATATATATATATATATATATATATATATATATATATATATATATATATATATATATATATATATATATATATATATATATATATATATATATATATATATATATATATATATATATATATATATATATATATATATATATATATATATATATATATATATATATATATATATATATATATATATATATATATATATATATATATATATATATATATATATATATATATATATAATATATATATATATATATATATATATATATATATATATATATATATATATATATATATATATATATATATATATATATATATATATATATATATATATATATATATATATATATATATATATATATATATATATATATATATATATATATATATATATATATATATATATATATATATATATATATATATATATATATATATATATATATATATATATATATATATATATATATATATATATATATATATATATATATATATATATATATATATATATATATATATATATATATATATATATATATATATATATATATATATATATATATATATATATATATATATATATATATATATATATATATATATATATATATATATATATATATATATATATATATATATATATATATATATATATATATATATATATATATATATATATATATATATATATATATATATATATATATATATATATATATATATATATATATATATATATATATATATATATAT
>OZ016503.1:41500087-41525767 GCA_963966595.1 Physocephala rufipes | reverse complement strand
ATATATATATATATATATATATATATATATATATATATATATATATATATATATATATATATATATATATATATATATATATATATATATATATATATATATATATATATATATATATATATATATATATATATATATATATATATATATATATATATATATATATATATATATATATATATATATATATATATATATATATATATATATATATATATATATATATATATATATATTATATATATATATATATATATATATATATATATATATATATATATATATATATATATATATATATATATATATATATATATATATATATATATATATATATATATATATATATATATATATATATATATATATATATATATATATATATATATATATATATATATATATATATATTATATATATATATATATATATATATATATATATATATATATATATATATATATATATATATATATATATATATATATATATATATATATATATATATATATATATATATATATATATATATATATATATATATATATATATATAATATATATATATATATATATATATATATATATATATATATATATATATATATATATATATATATATATATATATATATATATATATATATATATATATATATATATATATATATATATATATATATATATATATATATATATATATATATATATATATATATATATATATATATATATATATATATATATATATATATATATATATATATATATATATATATATATAATATATATATATATATATATATATATATATATATATATATATATATATATATATATATATATATATATATATATATATATATATATATATATATATATATATATATATATATATATATATATATATATATATATTTAGATATGATGTCCTTACAAAGTCCGTTGCCGCTGACTTCTTCTCCGGATGTTTAATCACAAGTACCGGGTTGTTATAGCGGACCAAAGTCTGATAAGCGCCTACAGTATTGGTGTCCGTATCGTCCATTCGGATTTGATTAGGTAATTATCTTCGAGAAGGATTTGAATACGAAAAAAGTTTTATAAATTTCAAATGACTGCCGACAAATGGAAGTTTATATATAAAAATGTATATATATAAATGAGAAATTTTTTGTCGATTATTAAAGCGAGTGCTTATAGATCAGATTTTAAGCTTGCGTCTATGATGACAACAGTATCCAAAGAGAAAGTTAAATCGAAGTTATTGATTTTTAATTAATACTCAGAAATTTGTTTTAAAAATTTTACAGTAATTTTATGAGGTTCATCTAATGTCTTAATGATGCTATCGGATTTTAACCCGATTGCCCAAATTATATCACACAGACATAAATTTGGCTTTTATGCTACAAGCGGTTAGAAAATATCGCGATTTTTGTTCCAACGATACGTCGAAATCAGTGGTAAGGAGATAGCTGAGTTCACACTACCCCATATTCATTTGCTGTATGTATTCGAGAATGGTACTGGAGAGATTTAGCTGGAATTTGATACCTTTTTGTAGAGAAATGTGAGTCGTCAACAATTGAAAACACGGGCGATACACTGAAATTTAAGCATCAATGATTTGGTGAATATGACTAAATTATCTGATTGTTTTAATTGTTCCATAAAATTTACTATCTTATTGTAAAAAATAGTCAAATTATGTAGAGGAAAATAATTTGGTTTGGCGCCTATCTTGTATGCATTGTTATATCACATGAGTTACATGTAAGCTTGTACCAATCAGAGGTAAATTATCTCTGCTAGATTTGCTTGTGTAATCCCATGTCTGATTTCAATTCCAAGAGAAATTAAGTATAAGCCGAGCGATGGCTAAATTGAAATTTTCGAAAATTTTTCTACGACGCCCATCGATCTTTTACTTTTATCATATTAGAGCCCACGCTTCTTTGACATATCGCACGACCGAAATAGCGTGAGATTTTCTATCTGTTTCTAGCATTACAGTAGCAGAGATAAATTATTTCTGACAGTAGTGAAGGCGTTCTAGTGATGCACTGCGATTTGAATCAATCGGAATAAATTAAACTTCAACAAAATAACAAAGTCTGCATATAAGGTGTCACCATATAGTGTCATTTAGATAAGTGTTTACCGTCTTCTCGTAAAAATGTGTCGCACATTTTATTAGCTGAACGATTTAGAAGCAATCAGCAATAAATAACCATATTTCGGATGCCTTTCAGAACATTTCATGTCTATCGGTTCAGTAGGTCATTACATAACGTGAATAAGGTGGAAACCGATTCATTTTAAATTGGGCTGGGATCAGCTCATCAAAGCCTATTCCACATTTTCTGTTTCCTGGAGACAACTTCATATTCCGTCATCTCCAGTAAATACTTACTTCATATATTTTTTACCAACGACGTTAACGAATTTCAATGGCAAAACCTATTTATGAAACGCATGTGAGTTGCAAATAAATTTCTTTTACAATATTTCTATTCTTTACAATCAAAATAATTTTCTAGTTTTTGGGCTTAAATTTGGCCCGATTACAGCTCCAATTTTTTTCAATTTCTTGTTTTTGTTGATGTTGGTGTTTCCAACATCAACAAAATTTGGTAATGATTTCGGAGTAATGATTTGATAAATTGAAATGGAATCTCATAAACTATAAGCGGAAGACATACAAGGAATGCATCAATGGAGATATAATAATAAGATCGTTTCTTATGACAATATTCTACCATTTCGTCGAAGGAAACAATTTCTTAAGAAAACTCATTTTAGTAGGTTTTCATTAATTTTTTGGATTGGGATTATCGCTACACGTTTTTTGAGAAATTTTTATCGTAGTAGACAAAAAAAACAACACAGTTTTTGTCGCTCGCCAGATTTCCGGAAATATACCCCTAAAATTTAAAATTTATTTATATCTATACCTTAGACTAGATAAAATAACTCTACAGCTGATTCATCAAAAGGAAGACAGTAACAATATTCTTTATTTATGAAAACAAATCTTATAATGAAAAATGCATATTTTACAAGAAAACTACATTTCGCTTTTGGTACCTTTTTCGGGCTTATTAATTTTTGTCCATGTAATAAGTATAATTAATTAATACATCGCTTAACATGTTTTTTTCTATCGACATCCATGCAGTAGTTTAAGGGGAAACATTTTAAAGTTCACAACTTCTTACATTTAAGTACATCCTTGAAGATCTTGATTTTTATCGCGGCAACATTGACAACTATGTAAATGCGAGAGTATTATTTTGTATCATTTCTGCCGATATGAATATTTTTATTAATGCGAAAAAAATTTATCTATTCATTATTTAATAACTATCGAGCGATGTATACGAAAATGATGTATATAAAAAGTTATCGAGGCTAATTTTTGTCGCTAAACAATTTTATTTTTCATATGTTTTTATATATGGAGGCCTTCGACCGCTACAAGGATCGTAACCCTCAACACGTAAAATGTTCTCGCAAACATTATTTGTTCAAAATAAGTATTCATGTACGGTGACCTTCGGCCACGGAAAGAATCACCACCCTCAGCACGTAGAGTATTCTCGTAACTATAATATTGGTTGCATAGAAAGTATCCATATATGTTGGTTCTCGCTCGCAGCAAAATTAAAACCGTCAGCACATAAAATACGTGCAAATTTATTTTTTTAATAAAAAGTAACCATATATGGCGGCATTCTTCTGCGGAAGGGATCACAACCTTCACGTGGAATAATTTTAAATATAATTTTGTTTGCATAAAAGGTATTCGCATGTGGTCTTTCGTCGCGGTAAAGACCACAACTCACATCTCAGAACATTAATGCTTTTTAGAATGACGCGATTTAAACGCGAAAAATCCCCGTAAACGTCAAGAGGAAGAACGGATGTTTGAACGCAACCAGAGTTGAATAAATAACGATTTAGAAAAATAGTGAATGTGGAAGGTATTAAAATTCAAAATAAGACTTTATCATCGCAATACATTTAGAATAAGAATTTTCTCGTAAAATAATCCACCGGTCTTCGGAGAAAAAATAACCTGCAAAACCTTAGAAAGTACTATTTCAAAATATGAACTGATCTTAGTAGAGTAATTACACATTATTTGGATAAAAAAAATAATGAATAGAAAGGAAAAAAGTACTAATAATAAAAGGGAGGTTTTCCCAAAATGTTGATGTTTTGCAATGTAGATGTACAGAAGTAAAAGGCATTATAATTTTTTATAGTACTATATATTTTATAATATAGTGTATGATTTATGATGGCAATAGTTCCTAAACTAAACATAAACGACAAACTTGTTTTTAGGATAATTCTTCCACATCTAACCGTGGAGAAATTATTGAAGATTTTGTGCGGAGATAAAAAGCCAATTTTGTGCGGAGATAAAAAGCGGATATATAAACAATGAAATATATACTTTTATAAGTAAAAATATATTTTCTTTTATTTGTTTATTTTTCTGTTGGCAAAATTTTTCGATTAGTTCACCGTGTGAATAGCGTTATGGAAAAGCTATGTATTGTAACGAATTCGAAATGATGGTAGAATTCCCAGATGGTAATTACACGGCGGCGCCAGAACGTCCACAGCGCATAATAAGGCATAGACAAAATTCGCGGAAGGACAGCAATCAAAATATTGGAATTTCCACACCAGATAATTACGCGGATACGCAGATGTTTACGCGCTAATTATTCAGAGCCGAAGGACATTTGGCAATTAAGGAAACTGCATTTAGTAATGGAAGCCGAACGCCTATAAATAGCAAACGAGCATCTCATCGAGAGCAGTGATATTCCAAACTTTGTGAAGAACATAGCAGTGAAACTCTAGACTTTGTAAAAAGAACGTAGCGGTAATATTCTGATCCTTGTAAAGAACGTGGTAGAGAAATTCTGTTCCGTGAAGAACATACAAGTGAAAAATTGTATAAAGTGCTTGATGGAAATCAAATAAATAAACCTCAAATTAAAGCTAGAAGAATCCGCGTATTTTTGTGAGGGATTATCGGCAATCCAGCGATCGGGCCCCGAAAATAATCAAGGGGAAGTGTGTGTCCAGTTACGAAGAAGAAACACACGTAACAATTGGTGTCAGAAGTGGGATTGCCAATTAATCCCAAACATGGTGAAGTTTGCCGATTTAAAAATACCTCAGCTAAAGAGCGAGCTGGAGTCTCGCGGATTGCCTATAGCAGGTAATAAAACAGACCTGCAGTTACGCTTACGAAATGCAATGGAGAGTGAAGGCATCAATGTGGATGGATACGAGTTTTCTTTCGAAGTCTCATCAAAAGTGGAGGAGCAGTCCGTAGAACAGCAGACATCTTCATTCGATATGAATATGCTTTTGACAGCTATGGCACAAATGCAGGAGCAAATTTCCACCCGCATGGAGCAGCAGCTGGCACAAAACACCTCTCAATTGCAGGAGCAAATTTCCACACGCATGGAGCAGTTGGCACAAAATACCTCGAAACTACAGGAGCAACTATTACGCATCGAGGGAAATTCTGGCCAATTACAGGCCAGACAAGATGTCTTGGAGAACGAATTTCGCAGACTGGAATCGGAGCTTGCGCGACTGGAAGGTCATATCCATGAAAAACAGTTAAGTGGACCAGATGCAGCTACCAGTGCTACGAAATTGAAAGCGCCCACATTTGACGGAACAGTACCGTTCAAAATTTTCAAACTACAATTCGAAACAACAGCAGGAACTAATCACTGGTCTACGGCAGAGAAAGTTGCAGCATTGGTAGTATCACTAAAAGGTCCCGCCGCTGAAGTGTTACAAACAGTTCCTGAAAAGGAACGTGGTAATTACGACGCGTTAATGGCAGCAATCGAACGGCGTTATGGCAGCGACCATAGGCAACAAATATTCCAAATGGAGTTAATGAATCGCCAGCAAAGGGCTAACGAGTCGCTGCAAGAATACGCAACAGAGATAGAGCGCCTCGCACATTTGGCCAACGCAGATGCCCCAGCAGAAGTAATCGAATTACTTAAAACTCAGGCATTCATGAATGGAATACGGGATACGGATACCAAACGTGCAGTTTACTCCACGCCAAAGAAAACATTCGCCGAAACAGTAACGTTGGCCTTGACACAAGAAACAGCCGGACTTCTCAGCAAGCAGGCGCACAAAGTACACCGGCTGGAGGTCGGACCAAGTGAATCTCTGGAAAAGACCATGAGGGATCTTATGCAAACTATTTCGCAATTAGTCTCGCGCAAAGATAAGGAATTTAAATGCTACAGGTGCGGAAGAATGGGACACATCGCACGGAATTGTAATGCTGCTGGAAAGAGAAATGAAAATCCAAGAAAAAGAACCGCCGGAGATGCATTTTCTCGACGCGCATGTGCACTGGAATGCACTCATTGCTCCAAAGCCGAAAGGAGTGAAGGTATAGTCGACATCGGACTGATGAGACTGCAGCCTGCTGATGAATGGGAGCCCAGCGCGGTCAGGAGGAGCCAGCTGGAGGACGCAGACTTGGTGAAAATAATGGAAAGAAAAGAAATAGACAAGAGGCCGACTAAGGAAGAGATGGCACCAGAAAGCCCGTTGGCCAAAGCATACTGGGCGCAATGGAATAGCCTGAAATTGATCAATGGGGTACTGCACCGAACATGGGAGAGTGAGGATGGAAAACATAGCCGAGATTTAATTGTAATCCCGAAATCCAGGATAGCGACTATTTTAAAGGAGTTCCACAATGGACCAAGTGGAGGTCATCTTGGCGTTACAAAAACCCTGGAAAAGATTAAGCAGCGGTTCTACTGGGTGAACTCTCAGGACTCAGTTGCAGAGTGGATAAAAAACTGTCCGCAATGCATGGCGGCCAAGGGTCCGAAAACAAGGAGTAGAGGAAGACTGCAGCAGTACAATTCGGGATCCCCATTCGAACGCATTGCTATAGATATTGCTGGTCCGTTTCCCACCAGTGATTCAGGAAACAAATATGTGCTGGTGATAATAGACTACTTCAGCAAGTGGCCAGAAGTATATGCAATACCGAATCAGGAGGCAAAAACTGTGGCTGAGACTTTCGTGCAGAACTGGGTCACGCGATTTGGAATACCAATGGAGCTACATTCAGATCAAGGAAGGAACTTTGAGTCTGATATATTTCAAGAGATGTGCTCACTGTTGGGTATAAAGAAGACTCGAACGACAGCCCTACACCCGCAATCGGATGGCATGGTAGAAAGATTTAACCGTACACTGGAAGAACACTTGAGGAAAGTGGTTGGCAAATGTCAGCGGAACTGGGACAAACACATCCAAATGTTTCTACTGGCTTACCGATCGGCAGTCCATGACACTACGGGCCACTCACCAGCAAGGACTATTTTTGGAACAGATTTGCGACTCCCATCGAACCTCAAGTTTGGAAGCATCAGTGAACGTTCTGGAAATGGAAGCGACTACTGGAAAACCCTTCAGGACGACATGAATGAAATTCATCAATTAGTAAGGCAGCGAACACAGTTGATGAGCAACAAGATGAAGGATCGTTACGATCAAGCGATGAACTCCGGGGGATTTAAAGAGGGCGAACTTGTGCTACTGTACAATCCGCAACGAAAAAAGGGAAGGTGTCCAAAACTACAAACGTCGTGGGAAGGGCCATACAAGATCGTAAATCGACTGAACGATGTTGTATACCGCATACAATCCTACACGGCGAGGCGAGGGAAAATGAAAATCGTCCATCTCGAGAGATTGGCCCCATACGGATCTGGGAATTTGGTGTCTGATCGGGACGATCAGAATTAAGCGGAGGGCAGTGTAACGAATTCGAAATGATGGTAGAATTCCCAGATGGTAATTACACGGCGGCGCCAGAACGTCCACAGCGCATAATAAGGCATAGACAAAATTCGCGGAAGGACAGCAATCAAAATATTGGAATTTCCACACCAGATAATTACGCGGATACGCAGATGTTTACGCGCTAATTATTCAGAGCCGAAGGACATTTGGCAATTAAGGAAACTGCATTTAGTAATGGAAGCCGAACGCCTATAAATAGCAAACGAGCATCTCATCGAGAGCAGTGATATTCCAAACTTTGTGAAGAACATAGCAGTGAAACTCTAGACTTTGTAAAAAGAACGTAGCGGTAATATTCTGATCCTTGTAAAGAACGTGGTAGAGAAATTCTGTTCCGTGAAGAACATACAAGTGAAAAATTGTATAAAGTGCTTGATGGAAATCAAATAAATAAACCTCAAATTAAAGCTAGAAGAATCCGCGTATTTTTGTGAGGGATTATCGGCAATCCAGCGATCGGGCCCCGAAAATAATCAAGGGGAAGTGTGTGTCCAGTTACGAAGAAGAAACACACGTAACAGTATCTTTGTCGATATATGTGATTTTTGTCGTGGCCGAAGAATCGACATTTTATACATTTCTAAATGTTTCCACATTAAGTGGATGATGGCATATTGTAAAAGCAGGTCAACACAAATCAGAGGTTTTTTTGCTAAATTTCGACATAGATTTTGATGAAGAAAATACGTGCAGAAAACTTGAAAATTATTCTTTCGTTAAACAAGTGGTATTATGGTTCAATTAGTCTAGACGTGTGTTGACGGGTTGTAGCGTATGTATGTTGACGGTGCGGAGAGGCTATTAGTGATGCTGTTGAAAGTTCTAAATATCGTTCGGAACAAAGTAAATGCAATTTATTTGTTGTAATACACGATTGGGCCACCGTATTATTCTCTCGCTCTATTCCATAAGGTTTATATAGGAAGTATAAAGACCATAAATAGCTGTTTGAATTACGGGAGGTATCTTGAGGAAGAGAAACCAAATTTCAGTAGGTTCGTGCGGGCGTCAACGTCTTGAATAACCGTTTGTGTTGGTCACGGTAAGGTAAGTTGAAGCGGCCGCCACGTTACGTTGCGTTACGCTGATGGGGTAGCCTGTGTTTCTTTTTATCTGTCTGTCTGTTTGCCTGTTTATCTGTCTGTATGGATGTCTGCCTGTTTCTGTTTGTCTGACGGTGTGCCTGATTGTCTCTCTGTCTATTCGCCTGTCTATTTGCTTCTGTTTGTCTGCCCAAGTGTCCGCCAGTCTATCAGTTCTCTGTCGCTCTTTCTTTTTTTGTTTGTCTGAAGAAATAATTGCAGGATAACGAAAAGAGATTTTTTAATAAAAATTGGCACAACTGTTCTCTTTTGGCACAACTGTTATTAAGTCTGATGATAACCACGCCTACATACAAGTATTATACATGCTATGCATATATCTACATTTGATGATTTTTGTATACTTTTGTGGGCGCTCAAAAAAAAGGTGAAACGCTCAAAAAAGCGTGCTTTGCCCATTGAACCATCGATCTGTTTATATTGTGAGTGTTGCGTATATAAGTTTCAACCAATCGAAGTTAGCACTCTTACGTTTTATGTGTTTACGTCACAGTACAGATAAGACTTAGCAGAGGCATCATAGAAAAACTTTGCTACAGTTTTTTCCCTCTCTAACTTATATGACTTTATTGACTTATCCTTTTATATTGATGTATATATTTCAAATATATTTTCCTATTTCGCACAGTCTACCCTAAGTTATAAAAAAGGCATATCTACGCATCGCGTGTGTTGCCATATTCATAATCTTTAACTCATTATACTTGAATAATGTGTTCTTAGCATCAGTATAGTTTTGAAAAAGATCAAATGCCTCTTACACCTCTTTGATTTAAAACAAACGAAATAATTAGAATGATAATTTTGACGAATAAGAGAATAATAATTTCTTAAACTAATATAATTTAGGGCGTTGCAGAGAAGGCGATCTCGTTTTCCTTTTATGTTTCCCGTAATTTTTCCCAAACTGTGCTTTAATAGTTTCAAAAAGAAAACAAGACCAATATATATTTTGCTCAGGCAATTTTGTCTAAGGAAGCTGACGAAAGTTTTGTATATTACAAAAATTTGGAGCATTTCGTCGAAGCCAACGTCGCCGTCTTCTCATTCATTAAGGTTTCCTGCCCTTAGTTTTATACATAAAAATAACTCAATACGTACATTTTGACAAGATATAGTACAATTGTAATTAATCTGTGATCTGCTGTAACGTTACGTAGTAATAAAACGGCCCGCAAAACCACTTGGTCAAGTCTGTATCTTGGAGCATGGAGCATAGAATTTTTTGTTGTTTTTTTCTCTATACTTTTACTCTTATCTACTCTTTATTGATAAAGCTTGATTTTGTTTCGTTCTAATGCTGATAGCGTTTTAGGTTCATCATGTGGTTTTGATTAACTTCAAATCAATTTCACAGTCAACACGAATATTAAACACGCGGTTTTATTGTTGTCGGGGCCATATTTATTCTAACCATTTTTCGCGTAATCGTTGGTTATAGGACGGAGTAGTTGAATTGAAGTTTTATTCCATAGAGAGATTTACGTTTCATTACAGTTCTGTGATTGCTCCTGTAGAATATGTTCGAATATGATGTAAGTTACTAAAATCATCATACAAACACACATCCCGCACTGCTGGCATTGGATGGTATTAAAAATTGTTGCTGTCATTTTTGCCCTTACTAATTGCAAATAAAAGAGCTTCGAAATTAAAATATTTCATATAATTAAAAACGTATAAAAATATAATTAAAAAGTATATGAAAGATAGACAATATACTTATTATTCCTATTCTGGCTTTATGCGGCCTTATTCTGGCCCTGTATAGCCAGAATAGGAATAATAAGTTTATTGCCTATATTTTATTCGGCTTTTACTCTCTGAACGATTTCTCGATTGCTAAGAACTGCCGAATGTTTGAATTATTCAATAGTATCTATTAATTACTAATTCTGGGAGACAGATTCACTCGTTGAATTATTTCTGAATTACCGAAAACTATTGAAAAAACTATCAAATTAATGAATAATTTACAACTACCGAATAACTCGATATTTTTTATTCGATAGTTCTTAACACTAGTGCTTATCCGAGATTCGATTTGTTTCGTCTCATCTGGTATTTCTGTCTGCTTCTCAACTGTTTCGCATCGTTAAATTCGGCAAGATGTCACCCATAGGACAATTAAAAAGTTAAAAAGCAACAGAAAAGGTGAGACGAAATTAACAGCAACAGAAAAAGTCTTATTAATTTTAACATATAAAAAATAGTAGTAGGTCTTCTCTAATAAACATATTTTACGTATAAATTTTGTATTGTGTTGGTTGGATTGATTAATATATAAGTGCAATATAATTTAAAAAGAAATTTTAATCAAATGAGTACAAATATTTTGTAGAATTTCTATATTCGGTAGTGTTTTTTTTAGTTCTCAAAACTTGATTACTTTCTTGTCACCTGTCGGGATTATGAATATAAAAATTACAAATGTTATCCGGAGAGCTTTTAAATTTGTTTCATGCTTTCCGTCCGCGAATTATTGTTGTACCCTACACCGGAAGAAATAGGGTATATTCACCTACTTCCTCCATTTGTAACGCATTACAGGAGGCGTGGCAGGCGCAGAAAAGTATATGAATTCCTGTCTGTGGAAATCACAATTGCAACCGAAATGAGGGTGATACCGACCAGTGATTCTTTCAGACACCCGCACTTCGTAGGGGCGCTACAGAGATTCGGGGGGGAAGGGGCGGCAGACTAAATAAAATGATAGTTTAAATAACATTTAAATAATGGGTTCGGGTTCAGTTTCGGGTTAATCACTCACAAATTCGCTCGCTTTCGAACGTTTTCCGTCACTTGTTGCTAACGTGTAAAAGTAACGGTAACGGAACATTTTCATGTGCCTTTATTTCAACACAATCTGTAGCACTTCTATTGCGAACGCTAGTATATAGCGTGACTATGTAGTATGTGTAGTAGTATGAGCAATGGATTTAATTTGGAATTTTATGATTCGATTTCTTCGGGGGGGGGCGCTAGGTCCTCTCCGGGGGAGCTGAGCCCCTCCGGAGAAGTACCTGAAAGAAACACTGATACCGACATGAAATTTGGCACGTGTATTTATTGACATCATAGGCGGTTTGGGATTGAGAATAGGGTAAGTCGGCCTTGTGCCGCACTTAAAAGGTAGATTGAAAACTATATTAACTGCTATATGAAATACTATATTACTCCACAAAAATGGGCGAGACAGAGACCTTTATTATGAATGGACTTTTTTGATACTTTTTTGATGTTCAAGAAACAAGTAATATAGTATTAAGAGGGACCCGATTATTAATATCACACTATAAAGTCATATTACGGGTGTATGATATATAAGGTTCGGCCAGGTCGATGTTAGCGTTCTTACATGTTTAAAATCAGTTCTTGCGCAACAAACAAACATAGTTGTATAGAAATTATTGAAGAGTTTGTGCAAAAGTACACTTAAGCTGTACCATTAACCACAGGATTAATTTAAGAATACTGACAAATATTCCATATATTCTCCTCTTTCAATTATTACGCTGTTTTGCGATATATAAATTTGGATTGGATCATTATTTTTTGATTCAAATTTTCGATACACTTTTTTATAAGTCGGATGGGATGGGCTGGAGGAGTTCAATCAGTATTATCAAACTATCAATTAAATATATTCTTTTGATGATTTATTATGTATTGTTCTAGATTTATTAACAAGTTTAATTTACATCCACTATATATTATATATGATTGAATTGTACATTTTTCAGTATCTTTCTATAGCGGTTGGTGTTGTTGCAGTTGTTTCAGGAGCACTGGTGCTGCATTATTTCTTAAACAGGAAACCAAAACCGAAAGAGAAAAAACCGAATCGTACTGCACGCTTACGTACTCTTGTCAATCCAAATGATAAATACCAGCTTCCTCTCATCGATAAGGAAATCATCAGCCGTGATACGCGGCGTTTTCGATTTGCTCTACCCTCCAAACAACACATACTTGGTTTGCCGGTGGGACAGCATATACACTTGATTGCAACCATTGACAATGACTTAGTAATACGCCCGTACACTCCGATCTCAAGCGATGATGATGTGGGTTTCGTTGATTTGATTGTGAAAGTTTATTTCAAGAATGTCCATCCGAAATTTCCGGCTGGTGGAAAGATGTCGCAATACTTGGATTCGATGGAGCTCGGTGAGACAATAGCGTTTCGTGGACCATCGGGACGTTTGCATTATCAGGGCAATGGTACATTCTCTATTAAGAAATTACGCAAGGATCCACCCAAAACAGTCAATGTGAAACGTGTTAATATGATAGCAGGTGGCAGTGGAATAACTCCAATGTTGCAATTGGTGCGTGAAGTGCTAAAGAACTGTGCTATGGATAAAACTGCACTGGCGTTACTTTTTGCAAATCAGGTAAATAATTAAAGCACACCAGGAATTTAGAAGCACAACTTAATGATTCAATTTGTATGTAAATTCCGTAGAGTGAGGAGGATATACTGCTGCGAAAAGAACTGGATGATTTGGAAAAGAAACATCCCGAACAATTACGAATTTGGTATACCGTTGATAAGGCTACAGAAGGTGATTAAAATTGATGACCAATATTTTATAATGATTTCGTTAGAACAACATATAGCACTTATCATGTTTATTGTATTAATATTTTTCCCCTTCAATGCTGTCCGTCTACTCCTTCGTTCTCCCAAACGTCAGAAACCTGGCCCTACAGTACCGGTTACATTAACGATGAAATGATGAGAGACCACCTCTTTCCACCACACAAAGAGTGTCTGTGCCTTTTGTGTGGTCCACCGCCCATGGTTAACTATACCTGTATACCAGGCCTAGAGCGTATTGGCCATAACGCCAGCATGCGTTTTAGCTATTAAGTAAACAAACTTCTGAATTAACGTGGACATTGTATGTGAATCAGTAGAGTTGTAAAAATTAATTGTTCTCTTCTGAAATTTATATGTTTTGCTGCTTTTGGAATTACTGAGGTACGCTTCTAATGAAAACTTTTTATATTTGCAAATTCTCTTAAATATCACAGAATTTGCTTTTTAAACATTTTCGTACCACCCGAACTATAAAATTCTTTCAGTGGTTTTCAGTTTCATATTGCCGTTTCATTTTTATTCAATAAAAACAGTGTAAAGTGATGAATAGATACATCGAAAGCATGATTCCTTTTATGGTAACCAAAAAATCCAAAATGAGAGAAAAAATTTATAAAAGATAGAAAGTAATATCACTAAAATTAGTTGAAGGTGGAAGGAGGGCAAAGTGAGGTATTTAAATATTGAAAGAAAAAAATAGGCAGGATTTGAAAATTGGATTTCGTGTAAAGGAAGATAAATAATATCACAAATCGACTTCTGATCATGAAGCTCCCATTAGGACTTTTGGTTGCGACATTTTCAGAAATCCAAAAAATATGGACCACGACATAACCAGCGCGAACTTAAAAAGTCCGAACTAGACCTTTTTTACAAAAGAAAATTTGTATGTAATTTAGAGAAAAGATTATTTCTCAAGTAAGCGCCAACGTTTGCATGAAATGCCTTCTAAGTAATTGCTTCTTCTAAGTGCTGATTGTGCAAATTACAATAGAAAATAGATTCGCCCATTTTAGTATTTTCGTAAAACGAGGACTATATTTTTCAGTTAGATTTTTAATGTATCATATTTTTGTCTAAAAAATTTATTTCGTTCTTATTTTGTTTCTTGTCGAAGCGTGTCTTTCTGTCGCGTGTATATGCTTATAGAAAAATTTATATTAGACAAAAATCGAATAGCCGCTTAAGTTGGCGCTGATAGCTATCCACACTAACTCAATAAGCGACAATAAGACACAATACGCCAAATCACAACATTAATTTTCTTTATCGACAAAACATCTTTATCGACAATTTTATATGAATATGTTTTTTCACTCACATAGTACATAATTCTCAATTTAATTCAGAAGAACAGTTTTTGTTAGGATCCTCCTTCAGCTTTCTTTATTTTGTAAACACCTATAAAGACTTTCAGGTGGTACATCAGCTCATCCTCATAAAGTTCTTTAGTAAAATTCAATTGTGATGCATAAATTCGAATTGAACTTTTAACTTAATGCGCAAGGATTTTTCTTGTTTATTTCTTTCTGTGTATTTGTTCTCTTGTTGGCTTACGCAAGCCATCATTTCCACTTATTTTTCTGATCGCAATTTTCAGAAATTAAAAATATTTCCGACCAATCCGTCGCGATTATATATTCCATCACCGTTTAGGACATGCTCTACTGTGTTCACAACTTGACTTTACGAAAACATTTTTTTAAGATCCTCTGTCAAACACCTTCCCGATGAGCTAGAACTCCAAAATTCAGGTAGGGCTCTCAATTCTATGACGATGCATTATTATGTACGAACGAAATTATACTCCCATTTCGGGATCTGTACATTCCGGTTATATTTATGGATAACTTCTATTTAATCCATAATTTCTAATTATTTAGCAAAAAGCATAAAACTATATTAAGTAAAGACCAACGAACCACGCTTGTTTTAAATGCTTTAGATACAGTGTGATGAATAATGAATGACTTGCTTTTTTAAATCATTTATATAATTTAATAAATAACAAATTTGTTTACGGAGTTAAAAAGGAAAAATTGTTTTTTTCAAACATTGAAATCATATAAATATTCTCTATAAATATATAATTGTAAAAACTTTTGTAAACAAAATTTTGAATCGATACCATAATTTGAGGAACACTACAAGGAATTGTAGTTATTATTATAATAAATTGTATTCCACCTCATTGCGATATGTTTGAAAATTTATGGACTTTTAAAGAATCTTGCGGTTTGGATGTTTCAAAAGTGTAAAATAATGTAGAACAACATAATCCGGCCCAAACTAACTGCGATCACGGTTTCCTGTATAGCCCGATTTCGTACACTCATATCAGAAGAGGGAGCTAAAATATTGGGAGGAGTGTTTTAAGCCTATTATCTTTGCTCATAAATGCTTTAACGAAATTTTTTTACTTACACTTTTATTTCTTATTATTGTTATTAATAATCGTTCTCGTCGTTTTAGGTTGGCCCTACGGAGTTGGCTTTGTAAATGAGTCAATGATCAAAGATCATTTGTTCCCCGCTGATGAATCAACGCTTGTATTGATGTGCGGGCCAACACCTATGATAAATTTTGCCTGCAACCCCGCTTTGGATAAATTAAACTTTCATCCCGATTTGCGTTTTGCATATTAATTACTCTTTGAATTGGTCGCCTCTATCCTCGCGTTTAAACGAGAACAATAGATCAACGTAAAACGTAGAAGAAATACTAAATTTAAATAATCAATATTTTTTCTGTGTAGCATAAATGCGTTTCTAAAAATGAAGTTACGATATTTTACTTTGGATGGTAGTACTCTTTAATTCCTGTGAAATATCTTTGGACACTACACTATAAACTAATTATTACACTAAAATATATAAAAAATGCTTCTAGAAATTTTTTAGTTTTGTTAAAAATTAAACAGAACATTAATACACAGAGAAAAAATCCAACAAATATATGATTGTAACAAAAAAGTTTGATGCGTTCATAGTAGGATATCCAATCTATTGCGTCATAGTAGGTATAACCGACTGTAACCAAGATATGAGCTTAGGAATTAGATGTTATGATCTTGCTACGCTTTCTTAATTTATTTGTGGAATTCTAAAATTACTGAAGAATAGCGGTTCGTTGCTTAGCCGATTATGGGAGAAGTCTAAGGTACTGTCATTGATGTCATAACACTCCAAAACGCTATGCTTCTACGGCCAGCCCTTTAAGCTATAAGCAAAATTGTACAACACCTTACGGTAAGAACTTCCCATTGGCAAAACAGATTGTAAAGGCCTGATTAGTCGTACGTTTTCTGATGTTTATTTTTCGAAACTTTTCGGGTTGCAGGGGGTTCATTTGCTCATGATGCTGCCAATCTCGTCGTACCATGTTCGAAAATGGGTATTTTTTTGATGCATTTTATATTTTAAAAATTTTTTGGATTCATTTAACTCAAATATTATTAAAAAATATAAGTAATTATAGGAAATAAAGTAAAAAAATTTAAGAATTATTAATAATTATATACTTTTTTGTCCGATTTTAATGGGAAATCAACGGAGGATTTATAGAAATTTCACACATTTTGACAGCTCTGCTTATTGGTTTGACTTAAAACATTTCTTACAATTATGTGCAAATTCAAAAAAAAATTAGTAAAGTGTGTTAAACAGTTTGAAAATAATGGATTACCAAACTGATTTAGAGATCTTAAATATTATTAGACTCTACTTTGAATGGAAGTATTAGGCGTTGACATGTTCGTCCTATAATCAGTGACTGAGTGAGACATGGTTACTTTGGAAAAGTTTTCATTTTTTGAGGGCTAATTTTTTATACACACAATAATGACTCGTCCTATTTATGATTTGCTGTTCAATTTGATCGGCTTCCATTTAGAAAAGCCACTACAAAGCCACTCTGGAAGCTCTGGAAGCTGGCCTTGGATTGTTGTCGATAAACAATATTTCAATTAACAATATTTTCTATTGACGAACAAGTTCAATTAGTTGTTCGTCGTGCATTTTTCTCGTAAATATGCGCTGAAGTTAAAGCTTGATGTGGCCACACTCTTTTAGTTGTCACTTTGTTCGAATTTGAGAGAATTTTTCGAAACAACAAAATATCAAAATGAATTTGAGGGGAAATTCTTACAACCACACGAACTGCATGTAACATGGGTTTTGAGTCGGTTTTCTTGTTCGAAAAAGAGCGAAAGTACGACTAATCAGGCCCTAAGAGAAGCCAACAGAATTATACTTTGATAGTATACTATGTAATCCTGCATGCCTGGTATGACCGTATTCTTAATTTATAAAATTTGCTTACGCCAAATTTTAGTATATATAATTTATAATTTTAGTATATTAATTAATTTATATATATATATATATATATATATATATATATATATATATATATATATATATATATATATATATATATATATATATATATATATATATATATATATATATATATATATATATATATATATATATATATATATATATATATATATATATATATATATATATATATATATATATATATATATATATATATATATATATATATATATATATATATATATATATATATATATATATATATATATATATATATATATATATATATATATATATATATATATATATATATATATATATATATATATATATATATATATATATATATATATATATATATATATATATATATATATATATATATATATATATATATATATATATATATATATTCCATCCCATGAAAATAAGGTGTTGTAGTTGCGGAAAAGCGGAACTGTAATCCGCCTGGGAGGAATGAAAATTTAAGGACGAGGAGATGCAAGTAGTACTTTCGAAAATAAGAACCCGGCAAACTAAAATGAACTAGTTTAAAGAGAAACGAGCTAGTTCTGAGTATCACCCAACACACGACTGATTATCTCACAAGTACATCGAGAATCGCCGTTTCCACGGCGCCCATGTACATTGGAGAATCATTGCTCCAATGATGATAGAAGCGAAGAGTGTAGTCGACACCCAGTTAATAAATATACAGCCAGCTATTGAATGGGAGAGGAGAAACCAGTAGCAGGACACATACTTGACGAATATTATAAAAAGAAGGAATGGTAACGGAATAGTTTGAAATTGATCAACGGAATACTGTGACGGACATGGAAAAACGAGGATGTTAAACATAGTCGGGATTTGACTGTAATTCCAAAGTCTAGAATAGCAACTTCAAGGAGTTCCACAGTGAACCAAGTAAATACTAGTGGATAAAATGTGAAAAGTATTAAACTGTTAGGAGTAGAGCTTTTAATGGACTTAATTCTTTTAATTTGCGGGATTTTCATTCGTTTCGTTTGTTTTTGTGGGATTTTGAACAATCCAGTTGTAGAATCCCGAATGCGACAGTTTTGACAATTATTTTTCGAAAGAAAAATGAACATAGGTAACTTTTTTAGAAAGGTAATTTAGCAAATTTTTCCATCAAATTATATTATTTAACATCCTCGTTTGATGCCCGTACTCATTTAAATTGAATTTCATCAGTTAAATTAGTCATTATTAAATATAAATCATTCTTTTACCGTAGAAGTGGGAAATGCGTAGAACTTTTAAAAAATTTACAATATTTTCAATTATCTAAAAGAAAATTTAGACAAAGATTTGACAATTTTAAGCAACGTCTTTTAATTATCCAAAGTAAAAAAATTGCTTGCCATTGATTGCTCCTCAGCCATTTTTAAAAAATTATCAGTTGATTTTATTTTAAGTGAAATAAACAATCTTATGCATATTGAAATTAACGCGTTTTTAAAAATATTATTTATTATAAGTACGAGCGTTATGATTTTTGGCAAAGCAGTTGCCATAGTGAATTATTTTTGAGAAGGATTATAGATATTTTTGTATAAAATACTGTACATTTTTAATTATTATGATCAATTTTAATTGTTATCTAACAACTCACAATTCCTTCTAATTTGAAAATTCTAATTAATTACAAATATGTCTTTTTGACTTTACTAATTTGTTTATCATTTCCAGTGGTTTTTTATGATTGTTGGATACATTTTTATAATCAATAAAAACTTTTACTAAAATTGTTGTTTTTTTTTTGGTTTTCGTAAAGATTTCGCATACATCAGTCAATATTTGTCGACCTGTCCGTTTAGTGTCCGAATTTATCGGCTTGTACTTTTGTATTTTTCATCCTACAAATTGTTGTTTTTTCAATGTTGAATAAATTGACATAAATTAACAAATATAAATAATAATAAATTATATTAAATTATAGCGTTTATATTTATAGCTTTGTTGTGATTTTTTGATATATATCAGAGAAAAGCTTGAAGTAGTTGTGGGTTTTCTAAATTCAGTTACATGTTGTTACAAGTTTTAATGTTTTAAGCTGAGTTGTTACAAGTTTTAAAATCCGAAAGCTATGAACAGAAAAGATATTCTAAATTAGATATATTTTTTAAGACTTGAACAACACGCGCGTTTCTAATAAAATTGCAAATTTTATTAAAATTAAAAAATAAACTTGAATGTCGTGGACCATGTGATCTGAAAGACCTTTAAAACAAATATTATTCATAAAATAAATTTCAGATTAAACTATGAAGAAACAAAATTACTTTGTCAAATTAAAACAAATAAAATATTGTTAGGAAAAAAGGAGAGAGCTTGGTGGATTAAGCCATCGGGAATGAAGTTACTTCTAAGGTTACTGCAAAATTTACGCAAATTACGATGAATGTTAAGAAATATTGAAGATGAACATGAAAAAAAATCAACAAGACCAAACAATTACAAGAAATTTAAAATGTGGCGATGACGCTTATTTGATATTTATTAATAGTCTGGTCTATGTCTCTGAATAAGTCATTTGTATTTTTAGGCGACTACAAACTTTTGTGTTTTCTTGTTCTGTTTTGTTTCGTTGCGTTCGCACTTACGCGCAATCAATATCATAAAACCCAATCAACCAATCGTTTCCTTAAAATTAAAATTTAATAGATATTTTTTAAATTAATTAAACATCAACGATATCATTCGACGCACATTTTCATTGCTGGTTTTTGTAGTGTTGTTACATTCCGCTTCAACTTTATTTTCAGAGACCTCTTGTAATGCGTTGTACTCCCTTGTAAGTTCATCGAAAGCTGCCTCATCCAATTGAATTGGTGGAATGGTTGATACCTTCCTAAATCTGCAACGGAAATGCATAAAGACATTTTTACGTATACGAAAGAAAAGGACAAACTTTTCCGATTTGTATTTCTCTTGTATAGCTTGCTGAGCGAGCGTGGTAGCGGCTTGCTGTGATTTGTTTAGACAAAGTAAAACTTCTTTTAAATCCTCTAATCTGTAGGTAGTTATCTCTTCGAGTTGCGTTGACCAAATGACCATTTTAAGAGTATAACGGGCCAGTGCCAACGATGCTGCAGATATGAGTGAAGGATAAAACCGCAGATATGGATCCGCTTCCAACAAGGACAGCTCCGAAATGTACTACATTTACAGCGGGTGGAATTATTTAGTAAGACCAATATTAAAAATCAATCGTTTAAATACATAACATCAAATAAATTGTCGCTAACCTGTGTAAGGAATTTTATTTTCTCGGGTACATCATCGAGCACCGCGTAGGTATTGATAAATACGTATGCAGTCGGGGTGCATAAGTCAAAGGCTAAAATTTTAAGTATAATTTGTTCCATACGCAGTACCTGAGCCTTACTATAAGTATCGTCCGTGATGAAGACAAATTCACCGACTTCTGGTGGATAGATTTCCTCATATTTTCTAAAAATAAAAATAAAAAAATACAAAATTTAGGATTTATGCTGCAAGCAAAAATGTTGCTTCCGGTTTTGAGTTAGGTTATTAACATGATAAACTGTCGGGTGTTTCCTAGCATAAACTGATGTTCACAAATCGGAAGTGTTTGTCATTGGACAATTCCAATGAAATTTATTCGGTTTCTCCTGTAAAAATCAGTTTTGCCCAAAAACCTTAGAAAACCACTATCAGGAATCACCATATATAACAAAGAAATAGTGAATCTAAAGTGAATAAATTTATATTTAAAATTATAAAGTAATGAGACGTCTGCTTAATATTTATTTATTTAATGAAATAGCAGTTGAAGAAGAACATCTGAACATTCCCCAAAAACAAATTTAAAGTACCATCAAAAAATGTCTATATAAAAATAAATTGCTTTAGTGAACCATTTGTTTAATTTCCCTTTAGGATTTAGAGATAATCATTAAAAAGTACTTACGATGCGATATACATTGCTGCAGTACCAACAAGTTGCAACTTACTGCGCACAACCGACATGTGACTGAGGAAGCGATCAATGTATGATACTGACAAGTACAATGTTTCCGTATCCAAGTTATATTCTTCGGACACTTCGACCAACCAATCAACAAGTATAGTGCGCATTGAATGATTTATATCCGCCTGTCGACGCATATAGTGAGGTTTTGGGCGATGTTTCTTCTATAGAATGATATTAAATTAAGGGAAAAACAAAAAGTCAATGAAGATATTTTAAATATTAGAAAATTGACGGATGAGATCGCTTCCGAAATGTTTAATATAGTATAATCCAGTTAATCGGAGGAAATTATTAAGACATATACATATGTTAAAATATTTCGATGAACACAAATAAATTAGTATTGTTTGAAAACTAAGATCTTAATGAAAGCAATCAAGAGAGAGAGTGAAAATAGACATTGGCTATGATACTTCTACGAAACTAGTTTGTTTTTAAACCAAATTTGACGATAAGTGACAAAAAATTGTTTCTTGAAAGAAGTATAACCCTGTCGGAAATTGCAAAGTAAAGTAAAAAAAAACAGCCAACTACCCACTAGTACACAACAAACAACAGATACAGCCCAATTTAATTGTTGGGCAGTCCCAACAATTCCAAACTAATCAGAACGAAGTAATAAGGGATGAAGTTTGAAAAGTCACTTGACAACATATCACGAGTTTAGGAAGTTAGAAGTTCCTGTTGCCAAAGAAATATGTGATTGTGCTCTGTTTCTTTTATTTTTTTTTTTCATTCCAATCACTTCATTCCAAATCCCTTTAAAGGAAATAACCAAAAATCGATTAGACAAATACCTTAGCTTTTCTTTTCAAATCTTTTCCGCATTAAAACATTTTATCTTTGTGATTATTAATTAAATTTTATTTTGACGATATAAAAATATGTTTAAAATTCCAATAACGACTCAAAAGGACTTCGACGAAGCGACAAAGCTACACAAACGCGAAATTTTTGAGGAGGAACGAAAGAAGCGAATTTTCAATGCCAAACAACGGCTTTTAGGAGTAAGAACTAATCTCGAGTTTTCAACAAATATTTTACCTTAAATAAAATCTCATCATCTCCAGTTGGACCTAGAAACTTTGCAACAGCAAATTTCGGAAAAGAATAAACAGCGCCAAGTTGAGATTGAATGTAATCGACGCTATGAAGATCAGGCAAAAATTCAACAGCATCTTCTGCATTCTAAGCAATTGGAAATGGAGAAACGCCAACGTGTCCTTGAATCTGATTTGAACTATTATCGTTGCCGTTTTCAGCGAAAGAATCAACGTCGTGAATTTGATCTCAATGATCCTGAATGGCTCAAGAAAGCACAACCAGCGCGCATCGCTGATAATGATCCTACACTGGGTATATCAAGCGCTCAAGTGTTTTCTGGAGAAGATTTGGGTAATAGAGAACGGACAATACGACAACGCACCCAACAACGCGCCTGGCTCGATCAGCAGGTACTCGAACGCAAGCAGGCTGAAGAATCGCGTTTGAAAGCTGATCGTGTAATGGAAGAATCTTTATTTGCATGTGAGAAAAGGTTGGAGGAAATGGCTCAATCGGAACGCTCGGTTAAAAATCAAATTACCGATTCCATAAATCGGTACAACGCAGAACTGGTCCAAGCAAGGAAGGTGCAACGAATGGTGGACAAGCGGAATAAAGACGAAGATGATATGGCTGAAATATATAATATGCTCTCGAGCGATATGCTTTCTGAGAATCCTGATGTAGCACAAAGCCACTTAAATCCAAACAAAAAGATTGCCTTTATGTATAGAGGCATGACACCTGAGGAGCTAAAGAAATTGCGCGATGATCAACATCGTCAAAAACTAGAGAACGAAAAAGTTAAAACGAATAACGAACTGATCGAAAAACAATGGGAGAATTACGCCTTAAATATGGATCGAGAGCTAATGTTAAAACAGTGTGAAATAGATCGTAAACAAAAGGAAGCAATTAAGGAACAGGTGGAATACAATGTGAAGTTAGCTGCGGAACAAAAGTCGAGAAAGGAACATTTTGACAAAGTAATGAGTGTCAATTACATGGCGAAAGAGTTCTACGATCAGTTTAATAAGACCTCACGATAGAGTCCCAAATATAATCGAATTCTGAGGATTGCTCTCATTGCAACTCCAAATAAAACTGAACCTGGGTTTTTGTAATCGGAAGGCATTTGACTCCACAGGGTGAAAGGTGTTTTCTAATGAAATATACTTTTGCTTTGCTTATTACATTCGATCCTTTTAAGACATAATTAGATTCCTCTTGCAATCGCAGTTTATGTTCTGACCCAATTCTGGCACCATATTTTCGATAGACACGATTGACCTGGGAATTAAGTTTTAGTTTCAAATTTATTGCACAAACATGGAAACTATTAAACTCGTTGTTATAGACCTAGACTTGCATTCACTATAAAACTAGGCGGAATTTTGTACAGTCGGGAAAGATATATTGAAATTTTGCGGAAAGCGGCCATATATTTCGTTAGAGATATCGTGATAAAAGCAGTTCAAAGTCAATACTATTATGCATTTTTTTAATTTATTTAAAAAACATTATGCCCCCCACATGACTTCTCTGTATCGCTAACCCAAAACCAACTCAAATTAGAACCTCAAAAGTTGAACAGAAGCACAATTTAAGAAATTTTTATGCGGTCAGTCGCTTTTGAGATAATAGTATGATTCTACAAAATCCATCAAGAAGAGTAATCCATCAAGAAGCCCAATATATATATATATATATATATATATATATATATATATATATATATATATATATATATATATATATATATATATATATATATATATATATATATATATATATATATATATATATATATATATATATATATATATATATATATATATATATATATATATATATATATATATATATATATATATATATATATATATATATATATATATATATATATATATATATATATATATATATATATATATATATATATATATATATATATATATATATATATATATATATATATATATATATATATATATATATATATATATATATATATATATATATATATATATATATATATATATATATATATATATATATATATATATATATATATATATATATATATATATATATATATATATATATATATATATATATATATATATATATATATATATATATATATATATATATATATATATATATATATATATATATATATATATATATATATATATATATATATATATATATATATATATATATATATATATATATATATATATATATATATATATATATATATATATATATATATATATATATATATATATATATATATATATATATATATATATATATATATATATATATATATATATATATATATATATATATATATATATATATATATATATATATATATATATATATATATATATATATATAATATATATATATATATATATATATATATATATATATATATATATATATATATATATATATATATATATATATATATATATATATATATATATATATATATATATATATATATATATATATATATATATATATATATATATATATATATATATATATATATATATATATATATATATATATATATATATATATATATATATATATATATATATATATATATATATATATATATATATATATATATATATATATATATATAT